>JAVTVY010036939.1:0-17469 GCA_036873755.1 Hanleya hanleyi
CAGGTACATTGGAAATAAATTGATTTTCCTGACTAAAAAAACGTGTAGACTCTGGGTGACAGTCGTATAATAGTTCCCTGAAAATTGTTACGGGTTTTATCGAAAAATAATAGGTAATTTTAATGCTGGGACAAGGGTAAGACAGCACAGTGGGCTAGCCTAGCTTGCACTGACTGACACCGGTGAGTGGGGTGGGTTCAAAATGGCGGCCTGTGGATGGCCGTCATGTTGTACTCACCTCCCAATCACTATACAGTGGGTCAGCCTATCTTGCACTGACTGACGCCGGTGAGTGGGGTGGGTTCAAAATGGAGGCCTGTGGATGGCCGTCATTTTGTACTCACCTTCCATTCCATCCCACTAGACTATAAATAGCGTATATTTTTGATATTTATTCACCAATACAAATCATGAGTTTTAGAAGACGACGTCCCCTGTTTACGCACCATCCGACTCGTGATCCGAGAAATGCTGCTGCTACAGAAAGAGAGACGGTTAGCCATGAAGAAGATGGAGGGGGATTGACGATCATCACAAGTTTTCAGCAAGTGATTGAAGACGAAGCCACGTTAATACGCAGTACCGAACAACTTGCAGAACAACTCCGGGAAGATGTGAGAGCAGAAGAGAGTAGACGGATCCGAAGGCTGAGTGAACAACAGGACCAAGAAATAAACAGAATGGAAGAAGACGACAGTGATGTGACGGAGGGTGGGGGACAAGACGACGGCGAGCTGCCCTGGCTAAATACTAGTAGACCTCCAACAACAACAACCACGATGACGTCGCCTGTG
The DNA here is from genome assembly GCA_036873755.1 of Hanleya hanleyi. NCBI lineage: Eukaryota > Metazoa > Mollusca > Polyplacophora > Lepidopleurida > Hanleyidae > Hanleya > Hanleya hanleyi. Next base: position 795 of record JAVTVY010036939.1, read on the forward strand.
GACACTCAAAGTATAACCACTTGGGCTGAAGACCATACAGCCAGACTTCCAACAATTGCCGAAACTCCAACGATTTCAGCTGCAGAAACACCACAACCATGTCGCCACGAAGTAGAGATAAGCCGCCTCAATGAACAGATTATCGCCATGCGGGGAGGAATGGTTGGAATGGAGACGACAATCAATGGAATGGAGGCGGAAATTGCCATACTGAAGAAAGAACGCCATCTAGAACAGAAGAAAACACGATGCAGTATCTGTACGGACGAGGAAAGTTGGTACGCCCTGTTACCCTGTGGACATCTTTGCCTGTGTAAGGATTGCTGGGTAACACTGTCGTGTGAAGGTGCAATGTGTCGCTGCGTTGATGCCGGAGAGTCCCATCTAAAAATAAAGTGCCCCATATGCAGGAAACATGTTGGAGGGGTGAAGCGAATATACCGTGCATAAGTGTGTCGTATCACACTATCAAAGGCCCTTTTGAGGGCCAACCCATCTTTCCGAAAGAGAAAACTTCTTTCATAAGCACACCAAAATAACACCAGCTCCCATCATCCTTTTTCCCCAAAAAAAAAAAAAAAAAATCTTCACACACAAGGTGAACATTTTTTTATTTTTGAGGTAGTGGGTCGAGTGAGGTATCAAATTGAAGCTGACGTGAAATGCTTCACATTGATACCTCACTCGACCCCATTGGACCACTAGGGGCTCCCCTAACTCCAAAAAGGCTATTTTGAAGATCGATATCAACACCTTGTGTATGAAGATTTTTTTATTTTGGAGGTAGTGGGTCGAGTGAGGTATCAAATTGAAGCTGACGTGAAATGCTTCACATTGATACCTCACTCGACCCCATTGGACCACTAGGGGCGCCTCTAACTCCAAAAAAGACTATTTTGAAGATTGAAGATTGATATCAAAAATATCAAGATATCAAAATAGCCTTTTGGGGGTTAGAGGCGTCCCTAATGGTCCAATCGGGTCGAGTGAGGTATCAAATTGAAGGTGACGTGAAGGAGCATCTGATAGACTGGGTGTGGGCTTGAATTAGGGTGATTCTGCGCATGCGCGAAGGCCGAAGGCTATGAAAATAGCCTTTTTTGGAGCTAGGAGAGCCCCTAGTGACCCGATGGAGCCGAGTGAGGTATCAATGTGAAGGTGAGATGAAGGGCCATCTGATGGACTGGTGTGGGTTGAACTATCAGCATTCTGCGCATGCGCAAGAATGAAAATAGACGTTTTGGAGCTATTTGACTATTAAAAAAGGAAAAAAGAATGAACACTAAGCATTTTTTTAATTTTCTACTATTTTTTATTAACACACAATGAACGTATTCACAAGGGTATTGAATTTAATACAATTATATCTGAGTATTGAATTTTTTAATACAATTAACAGTGAAAAAACTCTGAATTATAATACAATTATACGCTCTCCAGATCAATAAATGTGTATGGTCAATGTTTTCCTTGTTCTCCTCAATAGTTCGTCAACAAGACTTGTTTGAATTCATCATCATCTTTCTGTCCTTGGTGCACATAGATGTACGTCACAATCTCTTCACGTGGGATTTTGGAAGGACAAGCCGCTACCACTGCCATGGCAATTTGCGCCTCGGTCACAGCCTGTAGTGCTTCAGTGAGGCTCGCGTATGAGGCTACCAGAGTGTTCATGTGAGGTCTGATGAGCTGCAGGACTGTGTCAATGTACTTCTCATAAATATAGTTCGACACCTGGTAGGCCAGAGTTTGACGAATTGTACTGGCAAGACTCTGCAACTCCCGCCACGCCGTTAATTTCAATGTGACACCTTGAGGACAAGCAACCAGCTCTTGCGTATCTAACCGCTTTCGCCATTTTCGAATATGCACCAGGAGCTGGTCGTTGAAATAAGCACAACTCACAAAGATGTCGTCACCCACAGGAAATTTCGCTTCGTCATTCCCCTGGTCACGAATAACCGCATCGATGGCGTAATCAAGGGCCTCCAGTTTTTGCCAGGTGTCCAAGTTCAGGGCAATATGCTTACCAGGTCTATCGTTAAAGCCCGCTGCATTAAAATGCACTTCTTCGTCTTTTACACTGACCGTTAAATAGGGTGAGAGCTCCCAAATGTCGGTGTGAGCTGCCTGGTGAGCCGCTTCGATCAGATTGTTGATCTCCTGGACAGACATAGGAAGTTCTTGTTTCACAGGCACTTGCTGGGGTACTACTGGCTCAGGTATTACTAACGGTGTTAGACGGGGGCGTTTGGGACGTCCAGCACGTTTAGCACTCTCTGAGCTAGTACGTTTGCTAGCTGTACGCTCTTCGGTAGTGTCCACCACTAACATATCATCATCTGGTAGAACGTCGTCGTCGGCTTCAAGTAGATCTGCTAGTTCACCATTTCCCGTGATCTTCAACGCCGCCACGAAGGATAGACATCCATAGTAGGTAAAGTGCGGTACATCATCGATGAGAGCTCTGTTTTGTGCTGAAATGGTTTTCTCCGCCATGATTTCTTCGACACGCTGTTCCAGGAGTATGTTTTCCTCCCCAATAAGGAAATCACATAAGTCACCCACACGCTCCATCTCATCAATCAGACGAACACGGTACTTTGCAAGCCTCGCTAAAAATAATGATGATGATGATGACGCCATGACTATGGGCTGGTGAAAAACTATTACGGAGTAATAGTCTAGTGAATTGGCACTGGTAAAATCGAAAAAAGTATGTCTCATACAAGCGGATAGGCAAGTAGGCAAACTGGTTGGATGACTGACTAGAGGTGAAGCAAGCAGGCAGGCAGGCAGGCAGGCAGGTCAGGTAAGTCACAGTGCTACGCAAAAGTAGTGCAATGAATACACCCTTTCCCTAAAAATCGACTGCTTTTATACGTTTTTTTCACGTGGGTTCAAAATGGTGGATACTCACCTCCCACGCCCTTAAAACCAAGCCGCCATTTTGAACCCACCCCACACCACGTCAATTGATGAGTGGGGTGGGTTCAAAATGGCGGATACTCAACTCCCATTCACGTAAAAACAAGCCGCCATTTTGAACCCACCCCCACTCACACCAGTGCACTGAAGGGTGAGTGGGGTGGGTTCAAAATGGCGGCACCTTATTTTACACACACAACACCACAAGCCGCCATTTTGAACCCACCCCCACTCACCCAGGTCAATCAGTGCACGGGGTGAGTGGGGGTGGGTTCAAAATGGCGGACTTTAAGTTGTCTATAGAAAATATGGTGCCGCCATTTTGAACCCACACCCACTCACATATCACTCATAGGCCAAGCCCACTCACACAGTGACTCACCCGGGTGAGTGGGGGTGGGTTCAAAATGGCGGCACCTTATTTTACACACACAACACCACAAGCCGCCATTTTGAACCCACCCCCACTCACCCAGGTCAATCAGTGCACGGGGTGAGTGGGGGTGGGTTCAAAATGGCGGACTTTAAGTTGTCTATAGAAAATATGGGGCCGCCATTTTGAACCCACCCCCACTCACATATCACTCATAGGCCACGCCCCCTCATCACGCATGCGCACATCCACACTTTCACACCCAAACAAAGTTCTGCGCATGCGCAGTGAGACGCTACTGGACTGAAAGACTCTTTGTATACTACTCTTGCTCTGCTTCTTTTGGGAATGAAGCCTATACATTGAAGCACATTCATATAAAATGCCTCCAACTAAGATATCGAGCAATAACATGGTATACATTCACACCCGTCGGCATGGTAACCATACCAAAATAAGGCAAATAAGGTAGGTATTTTGTTTGCCCTGGAATGTATTCTCTAGCGTGATCAGGGCCATTGAACTAGAAACTGTCAATCATAAACTGAGTCACAATTAGTTTGGTTCACCATCTGTTCAGTGATGTAATCTGACGCAGGTGTTGATCCTTGGGATCGGGTGACTAATGAACTGATGGCAGACTTCCAATATAGAAGTATACATGCAGGCATCAGGTCTCAGACAAATAGCCATATTTTAAAAATCATTTGTTTTCTCCAGTTTTCGCCTCTTTCTCGAGTCCGAAATACACCCTGAGACACTGAAGCTGTGGACCGGTATCGCGGAAACAGTTCCCGGCAAGGAATTTGTTTTGACAGCTGTCAAAATGTGACCCCCAACGCTCGCGACCTCTAGCGGGTGAACTCTGCGGAGCTGCCAAAGTTATCTCCCTTTACTATCCGTGACGTTTGGTATTGCTTCGGATAATCCCGATATAGCTGACGCCACCTGCATTTGAAGAAAACAACCGATGGTCAAATTTGGACAGAATATTCAAATCTATACATATGTGAAGCTGAAATGGGCTGATATGATTCTCATATCGACTTCACAACAATATCATTCCGTTTGGGTTTTCCTCTCATGATTATAGTTATTAGAAATGATTGATTGATTGACTGATTGATACAAGCGACAGATCCGACTTTCAATGGATAACTTTTGTCCATGGAGACTTGACTAAATACTTAAATGACCGTTTTCATAAGAAACTACCAGCAAACTCCATGTAGGAATAAAATAGAAAAAATATAAACACCAGCTAGTTTCATTCAAGGGGGCTCAGCCTCATCATGGGTGTATTCGGTTTCCTTTAACCCCATATGGCCTGGACTTTTTGGGACCTGTGGGGGGGGGCCGAAATGGCACCCTCTAATCATTTTACTTACCCCTCGAGCTAGGGGGCTGAAACTTATTACACTATACTCTTGGGTCAAGCTCTACCAGAAAAGGTTAAAAAAATCCAAGATGGCCGCTTTTATGACGTCACAGTGACGTCATTTTCAAAAACGGCATTTTTTGGTCGATTTTTCGGTCAGATTTTTCGAATTTTTTTATTTTTGCAATTTCTCCACAAAAATTGCATGAAAAATTAGCAAATATTAATGTCATATGAAATAAAATAGTTTTTGTCCACTTTTCATCGCGGAAAAGCAGAAATTTTGAAGAAATATGACAATAACATAACTTTTCTGGTACCCCACGTGGCCGCCATCTTGAATTTACCCATGATCCTCTGCTTGGGGGTTATGCGAATAGGCTAAAAATGACCCCAATAAGATAAACTATAAAATCACGGAGTTTTTTGCCGTTCCGGAGATAGTGCAGAAAGTTTGGCCAGGTAGTGTTAAATTTATTAATAAAACGATTTCTATTCGATAACGTGTGTTAATCCACATAGATGAAAATCCCCATATATTTCCGCTTCGTAAGAGTCTCACTCTTCGATGTATCAATGTCGCTTGCGGGTATCTCTATCAAGGAAACAAACGAGTTGATGTCGGAGAAGTAACGAGCACAGGCAGCTCTAACATAAAGCTTCTGTATTCAAATATCGGTTCAGAATACTTTTATGCTTCCCACCTATAAAAAAGTTGCATCCGGTCAACTCTGTTCACCATTGCAATGATACGTTCTCCACACACAACGGCCACCTTGCAGACAGATCTTTTTACCAACTACTATCGCTAAACGTGCAATGCCTGTCAATTTTGATTTCAATACGCACGCAGTTTACTAGTTTTAGCCGGTTGAACTGACATACCCTTCCCGATCACTCTGTTAAGTACCGGTACTTCATACAAGTTACAAACATACGAATAACCCGCCATCGCCAACAAAGAATGTCCGCGTCCATAATGGAAATAAATCTGTTGTAATCATACCTTGTTATGGTTCGTCTCTGACGGAGGTAACCTCCCCTGACCGGACGTCATGTACCGATAATAGTCTGCTAACAGGCAGTGTAACAGGCGCACCCTGTTGGCTAAATTCGAATCATCACACCCTGTATTATTTATTTCTCTATTTTTAGGGCGAGGATAGCCCTTGGATATCATATTGCACATACTGTGGTCGACATAATCGGGCAAGTGTGAGCGCATATGGAATGTCAATGTCCAAATAATAAGAAACGCTCAGTTATCGAACCGGATAGCTAATAGATAACTTAAATTATCAAAGAGAATACCATGGTTTTCGAATCGAGAACCTAAGTTAACAGTCGAAAACTCCAACCAGGCAATCCCGATTTTCTCTTTCCTTAACCCTATATGCCCTGGGCTTTTGGGACCTGTCCAGGCTTGGGGGGGGGGGGGCGAAATGGCCCCTAATTATTCTTCTTACCCCTTGAGCTAGGGGGCTGAAACTTATCACACTATATCCTTGAAACTATATCTATACCCCTACCAGGAAAAATCCAAGATGCCCGCTTTGATGACGTCACAGTGACGTCATTTTCAAAAAACGGCAATTTTTGGTCGATTTTTCGGTCAGATTTAAAAAAAAAATTATGCAATTTCTCCGCAAAAACTGCATGACAAATTAGTAAATATTTATGTGATGTGAAATAAAATAGTTTTTGCCCACTTTTCATCACGGAAAAGCAGAAATTATGAAGAAATATGACAAAAACATCATTTTTCTGGTACCCCACGTGGCCGCCATCTTGAATTTACCCATGATCCTCTACCCGGGAGGTTATGCAAATAGGCTCAAATTTACCCCAATATAAACAGTTTCAGCTGTCCATTTTTCGGCGTTCCGGAGATAGCGCAGAAAGTTTGGTACCAGGACAGGTAGGGTTAACTCCCGTTTCTGTTTCTCAACATCGAAAATCCTAGTTGTCTCTGGATAAATTAAGTTATCGAATTGAGAACTTGAATTTTCGAATCGATAGCTTAGGTTAACGGTCGAAAACCTAGGCTATCTAGCAGACAAGCCAGAGTTTTTTAATTTAACCTCGAGTTTCTCTTTTATTTTGGACAAGTCGTCCAGAAAATTTAAGTTATCAATCGATAACTTAGGTTTTCGAATTTGCGGTTATCGTAATGTGAAACTCGACTATTAAACTTCGAATTTCGATATTCGGGTACCCTGGGTTTCGCGTCCTTCACCGTATGTTGACTGATCAATACATCAGACAGAACAACACGTTCAACATGTATTAAACAAACAGATAAATAAATCTTGCTGTAATTCATCTATCCGGTCAAGCTGACTGGTCACACCAGACAGGTCAATGTAATTTACACCACTCAAGCACATTTAGTGATATACAGATAGCCACTTTCGCAAATACTTTGTCTATACATAAAGAAAGACACATGTGATGTCTCTGGGTCAACAGAGTTGACAGTGCCGCCAATGAATGTTATCACTGTGAGCAGTTTGATTCCGTGTAATCAATTCCGTGGTTCTGTCTGTATTTCTGTCGGTTGGTCAACAATAGGAAAAGGGCGCGAAACCCAGGGTACCCGGATATCGAAACTCTAAGTTAGAAAATCGATTTTCACTTTACGAGATCCATAAATTCGAAAACTTAGGCTATCGACTGGTAACTTAGGTTTTCTACACGAATGTACAAAACAAAATAGAAACTCGAAGTTGGAAGAGAACCTCGAGGTTGCCCACTATATAAACTAGGGTTTCGACCGTTAAATTAAGTTATCAATTCGAAAACTTAGGTTCTCGGTTCGAAAACTTGGTTCGGTTATCTACGGACAACGGTGATTTTCGGTTTTGTGAAATAGAAACTCGCGGTTACGGAAAGAGAAACTCGGGATTGTCTGGCGGACAATCTAGGTTTTCGACCGTTAACTTAAGTTCTCGATTCGAAAACCATGGTTTCCTCTTTGATAACTTATATGTTAGAAAACTTAGGTTTTTGGTTCGATAACCGTGAGTTTCTGATTAATTGGAATTTTGGCCTTCCATAAGCGCACACTTCCAATGTAGGAAAGCTCTCAGTCGTCATGCGACCGATGCTATGATACCTAAATAACTTGAAAAAGCCGTGTAATTAATAGCATTCCTAAATCATATTCGGCCGAGGACCTTATTCTCTACATAAATGCGTTTCATCGGAACATCACGCAATTTCCTCGTAGACGGTTAGCCAGTCTACCGCGTCTATAATATCTCTATCAAGGCGTTCAAAAAATTGCTGCATCGCTTGAGAGGCTGATGTAAAGTACAGTTTTGCGAAATGGAGTGATTTACCATAATATGCTTCACTATAATTCCACCTTGGTTCTAGCTTAGATGACAATTTTCATCTCAAAAGCCTACGCCAGACAATCCAAAACAGAAGAAAGTACTTTCAAGAGTAATATTTATTTTCATTACTATTTTGACAGTCGCCCTCTGCTGTTCAATAAATAGTAGCCCAGAGGGAAAAACGTTGCATATTGATACGTTCAAGAAATTTGATAACCCCAAGTTTTGAGAGTAAAGCAGCATCGATTCACATTACAGGTCTGCTGATGATTAATATTATCCCATGCCAATAACCATTCAATCAACTTTGTTCCATCACATCTTGACAATGGTCATTAAATTGGCATGACTCCACGCGAACCACTATTATCAAATTTCATACTAATATGTATCTTGTTTTTCATGACTTGCCAAATTATCCTGACGAGGGACAAGAACAAGAGTCAAACTGGCACTGTGAAGTACGCCATCAAAACGAAGCTATACAGAAAACCACGATGACAATAAATACAGAATCCAATAATGTTACACACGTTTTTAACTACTTAGCTAATAAACATAATAAACTACATTAAATTATAATTTCACTACATTGAAAATCAACTAATCATGGGCCTCGAATTTCAATGTATTTAAGTTCAATGTATTGAAAATCGACCAATACATTGAAACTGCTTGTTACAGAGCCAGGTACATGTCTTGTTGCCCCGAAATTTGTGAGGTGATGTATCAACCCGCTCTTCAAATATATGCTGCGAGAGGTCAATGTGGTTACCTATATATAAACATGATATATTTTGCGTTCAGCTATTGAAAATCAACCACTGGCATGGCTTGTTACAGAGCTATGTGCACCTGTTCTGACCCCGACATTTGCGTCCGGAGAGTTTATTATTTAGATGAAGTGTTACCCCGCTCTTCAAATAGCACTTGTAAAGATCACAACCGAACTAAGAATTGTACTGAGAAATTTAAATCTTTGACTTGAAGGGTCGCGAAATCCTTATGAGAAGCAGCCCTTAAACTACAATTTCAATCATCAAACAAGCTCTTCATATATATATGCTGCAGATCTAATTAGCGATGACATGTATATATTTGTTCACATACAGCTATATGCAAATATGCAAGCCTACCATCCAGGTGCTAAACGCCTCCACGTTTAATGCGATTTTTCCTTTTTTTTTATTTTCGTTTTGGTCAGGTACCAGATCAGTTGAAATCCAGCGTGGTTTGGTTATTGCAAACACTTCGACGATAGCTGTCCCCATCAAATAAAAGTGTGTGATAACAGTAGTGAGACTGGAAGTTTCATAGAAAGGCTCCGTTTAGCGACTCGATATTTGACCCTGATATAGTTCATTCAGTTAAGTAAGGGACCGTTCAGAATTTATCTTGGGGGGGGGGGGGGCGGAAATTCAGCTGGTGACCCTAGTTATGTGTGCCCCCTCCACGGCTGGAAGGTTACCAGAGTGAGCCCACTCACCGCAAGGAAATTTTGAAGAAATATGACAATAACATCACTTTTCTGGTAACCCACGTGGCCGCCATCTTGAATTTACCCATGATCCTCTGCTTGGGGGTTATGCGAATAGGCTAAAAATGACCCCAATAAGATAAACTATAAAATCACGGAGTTTTTTGCCGTTCCGGAGATAGTGCAGAAAGTTTGGCCAGGTAGTGTTAAATTTATTAATAAAACGATTTCTATTCGATAACGTGTGTTAATCCACATAGATGAAAATCCCCATATATTTCCGCTTCGTAAGAGTCTCACTCTTCGATGTATCAATGTCGCTTGCGGGTATATCTATCAAGGAAACAAACGAGTTGGTGTCGGAGAAGTAACGAGCACAGGCAGCTCTAACATAAAGCTTCTGTATTCAAATATCGGTTCAGAATACTTTTATGCTTCCCACCTATAAAAAAGTTGCATCCGGTCAACTCTGTTCACCATTGCAATGATACGTTCTCCACACACAACGGCCACCTTGCAGACAGATCTTTTTACCAACTACTATCGCTAAACGTGCAATGCCTGTCAATTTTGATTTCAATACGCACGCAGTTTACTAGTTTTAGCCGGTTGAACTGACATACCCTTCCCGATCACTCTGTTAAGTACCGGTACTTCATACAAGTTACAAACATACGAATAACCCGCCATCGCCAACAAAGAATGTCCGCGTCCATAATGGAAATAAATCTGTTGTAATCATACCTTGTTATGGTTCGTCTCTGACGGAGGTAACCTCCCCTGACCGGACGTCATGTACCGATAATAGTCTGCTAACAGGCAGTGTAACAGGCGCACCCTGTTGGCTAAATTCGAATCATCACACCCTGTATTATTTATTTCTCTATTTTTAGGGCGAGGATAGCCCTTGGATATCATATTGCACATACTGTGGTCGACATAATCGGGCAAGTGTGAGCGCATATGGAATGTCAATGTCCAAATAATAAGAAACGCTCAGTTATCGAACCGGATAGCTAATAGATAACTTAAATTATCAAAGAGAATACCATGGTTTTCGAATCGAGAACCTAAGTTAACAGTCGAAAACTCCAACCGAATCGATAGCTTAGGTTAACGGTCGAAAACCTAGGCTATCTAGCAGACAAGCCAGAGTTTTCTCATTTAACCTCGAGTTTCTCTTTTATTTTGGACAAGTCGTCCAGAAAATTTAAGTTATCAATCGATAACTTAGGTTTTCGAATTTGCGGTTATCGTAATGTGAAACTCGACTATTAAACTTCGAATTTCGATATTCGGGTACCCTGGGTTTCGCGTCCTTCACCGTATGTTGACTGATCAATACATCAGACAGAACAACACATTCAACATGTATTAAACAAACAGATAAATAAATCTTGCTGTAATTCATCTATCCGGTCAAGCTGATTGGTCACACCAGACAGGTCAATGTAATTTACACCACTCAAGCACATTTAGTGATATACAGATAGCTACTTTCGCAAATACTTTGTCTATACATAAAGAAGCACACATGTGATGTCTCTGGGTCAACAGAGTTGACAGTGCCGCCAATGAATGTTATCACTGTGAGCAGTTTGATTCCGTGTAATCAATTCCGTGGTTCTGTCTGTATTTCTGCCGGTTGGTCAACAATAGGAAAAGGGCGCGAAACCCAGGGCACCCGGATATCGAAACTCTAAGTTAGAAAATCGATTTTCACTTTACGAGATCCATAAATTCGAAAACTTAGGCTATCGACTGGTAACTTAGGTTTTCTACACGAATGTACAAAACAAAATAGAAACTCGAAGTTGGAAGAGAACCTCGAGGTTGTCCACTATATAAACTAGGTTTTCGACCGTTAAATTAAGTTATCAATTCGAAAACTTAGGTTCTCGGTTCGAAAACTTGGTTCGGTTATCTACGGACAACGGTGATTTTCGGTTTTGTGAAATAGAAACTCGCGGTTACGGAAAGAGAAACTCGGGATTGTCTGGCGGACAATCTAGGTTTTCGACCGTTAACTTAAGTTCTCGATTCGAAAACCATGGTTTCCTCTTTGATAACTTATATGTTAGAAAACTTAGGTTTTTGGTTCGATAACCGTGAGTTTCTGATTAATTGGAATTTTGGCCTTCCATAAGCGCACACTTCCAATGTAGGAAAGCTCTCAGTCGTCATGCGACCGATGCTATGATACCTAAATAACTTGAAAAAGCCGTGTATTTAATAGCATTCCTAAATCATATTCGGCCGAGGACCTTATTCTCTACATAAATGCGTTTCATCGGAACATCACGCAATTTCCTCGTAGACGGTTAGCCAGTCCACCGCGTCTATAATATCTCTATCAAGGCGTTCAAAAAATTGCTACATCGCTTGAGAGGCTGATGTAAAGTACAGTTTTGCGAAATGGAGTGATTTACCATAATATGCTTCACTATAATTCCACCTTGGTTCTAGCTTAGATGACAATTTTCATCTCAAAAGCCTACGCCAGACAATCCAAAACAGAAGAAAGTACTTTCAAGAGTAATATTTATTTTCATTACTATTTTGACAGTCGCGCTCTGCTGTTCAATAAATAGTAGCCCAGAGGGAAAAACGTTGCATATTGATACGTTCAAGAAATTTGATAACCCCAAGTTTTGAGAGTAAAGCAGCATCGATTCACATTACAGGTCTGCTGATGATTAATATTATCCCATGCCAATAACCATTCGATCAACTTTGTTCCATCACATCTTGACAATGGTCATTAAATTGGCATGACTCCACGCGAACCACTATTATCAAATTTCATACTAATATGTATCTTGTTTTTCATGACTTGCCAAATTATCCTGACGAGGGACAAGAACAAGAGTCAAACTGGCACTGTGAAGTACGCCATCAAAACGAAGCTATACAGAAAACCACGATGACAATAAATACAGAATCCAATAATGTTACACACGTTTTTAACTACTTAGCTAATAAACATAATAAACTACATTAAATTATAATTTCAATACATTGAAAATCAACTAATCATGGGCCTCGAATTTCAATGTATTTAAGTTCAATGTATTGAAAATCGACCAATACATTGAAACTGCTTGTTACAGAGCCAGGTACATGTCTTGTTGCCCCGAAATTTGTGAGGTGATGTATCAACCCGCTCTTCAAATATATGCTGCAAGAGGTCAATGTGGTTACCTATATATAAACATGATATATTTTGCGTTCAGCTATTGAAAATCAACCACTGGCATGGCTTGTTACAGAGCTATGTGCACCTGTTCTGACCCCGACATTTGCGTCCGGAGAGTTTATTATTTAGATGAAGTGTTACCCCGCTCTTCAAATAGCACTTGTAAAGATCACAACCGAACTAAGAATTGTACTGAGAAATTTAAATCTTTGACTTGAAGATTCCTTATGAGAAGCAGCCCTTAAACTACAATTTCAATCATCAAACAAGCTCTTCATATATATATGCTGCAGATCTGATTAGCGATGACATGTATATATTTGTTCACATACAGCTATATGCAAATATGCAAGCCTACCATCCAGGTGCTAAACGCCTCCACGTTTAATGCGATTTTTCCTTTTTTTTTTATTTTCATTTTGGTCAGGTACCAGATCAGTTGAAATCCAGCGTGGTTTGGTTATTGCAAACACTTCGACGATAGCTGTCCCCATCAAATAAAAGTGTGTGATAACAGTAGTGAGACTGGAAGTTTCATAGAAGGGCTCCGTTTAGCGACTCGATATTTGACCCTGATATAGTTCATTCAGTTAAGTAAGGGACCGTTCAGAATTTATCTTGGGGGGGGGGGTGGAAATTCAGCTGATGACCCTAAGTTATGTGTGCCCCCCTCCTTTGGCTGGAAGGTTACCAGTGAGCCCCCTCACATGACACCATATTTGCCAATGACCCCCCACCCCTTTCCATTTCCCTATTAACCCTACCTGGCCTGGGGGGGGAGGCGAATTGGCCCCCATATCAAACTTTCTGCGCTATCTCCGGAACGACAAAAACTATTGAGCTGAATCTCCTTGACTTTATAGTTTATCACATTGGGATCATTTTGAACCTATTTGCATAACCCCCCGAGCAGAGGATCATGAGTAAATGCAAAATGGCACAAAGGTGACGTTTTTGTCATATTTTTTCAAAATTCCCGCTTTTTCGCAATGAAAAGTAGGCAAAAACTATTTTATTTCACAGCACATTAATATTGACTAATTTATCATGCAATTTTTGCGGGGAAATTGCAAAAATAAAAAAAAAATCGGAAAATCCGACCGAAAAATCGACCAAAAATGCCGTTTTGAGAATGACGTCATCAAAGCGGCCATCTTCATTTTTTTACATTTTCTGGTAGAGCTTGACCCAAGGGTATAGTGTGGTAAGTTTCAGCTCCCTAGCTCAAGGGGTAAGAAAAATAATTGAGGGGGGGGGGGGCATTTCGGCATCCCAGGCCAGGATGGTCCCAAAAAGCCCAGGCCAGATAGGGTTAACACACACTCGATTCCAACATAGCCAGGGGCACTAAATGATGCAGTGTGGAATTATATTAAGGCTGATTGAAAACTAGTTAATAATAGGAAGAGCTATTCATTGACATGAGTAGTGTGACTAACAATGTACGGCGAGGAAGATGACTTGGGGGGTCCAAGCGTAATGTTATAGGTCACCTAATTAGTAGGTCAAATTTTAATCAAAAGTAGGTCAGTTCGGAACTTGCTGGTAATAGTCCCCTAATGCACCTCCTGCCAAAAATCAAGGTTTTATTGTCAAAGGTTCTCCTTATTTCGCCGACGAAAGGATTCGGATGAACTGACTGACTCACTCACTCATTACCGGACAATTTGCAATAAAGAGCCTAATACGTTGGAATAAAGTGATTCGTGGTATGGTACTATACATATGAAAAAGTGGCAGGAAACGTGACGATGTAACAACTGCGAGGAGCTCGAAATTAAAATTCTCCATGACGTATTTATTCGCATTCACCGGTTTGAGGTAAAATTATGTCATACTGCATCATGATGATAGACAATACTGCATACAACTGCTAAGGGGAAAGATGAAGTTATGTTTATTATAGTACTGACACAGAGATAAACTTTATAAGAATTGCATGCATTCATCATGTCGGCCTTGTCACAAAAATCCTGCAAAAAATGGACGGCGTTTCATAATATCATAAAATTATTAAAATTATTATATTTTATAATATTATCCTCATCATGACATTAACTACCGTCAGTGCAGCTTGTCTTGTAGTACGCCACAGTTTATTTCTTCAGCTTTGGACCAGCTTAAATCACTAAATGGTTTGTTTCATTCTCAAAATGGGGGCTATATTCATTTAGCTTGTCAACATAACGTACATGTACATGATGAAACTGCACTGCATATGGATGTGTTTAGATAAAGGATTTGCTACATGCACTGTGTACTGACTCAAATCTAGCCGGTATGATTAGGGGCCTAGGTGTTAAATGTTGATAATACATTTTGAGAAGAGTAAATATGATGATGAATCCATTTACCAGCCTCATGTCCTACAACTCTACAGGAGGTGTGTACAGAGCTGAATGCTAACAGAACATAGGTCTACTGTATGTTGTATAGGCTTATGATAAACCGACCTGATAAACCATAGAGCCTACTGTTGGTTAGTTGTTTGAAGCTTAACATCGCACCTAACGTTATTGGTCACACGGCGACGATGCCCCAAACAAACATACCCTAGCAGAACCCTAACCCTAACAAAAACCTAACCAAAACTACAAAAAAATTTGAATTTCGAATTTTGAAAATTAGGCCCTACAGACACTGGTGATCACAATGGATCGTCAGAGAGCCTAATCTTTTTGGCACTTTAATTTACCTCCTGTGGCAGACATGGTATGGTAAACCATGCTGCCCTAAGCTACTGTTCTAGTAGACTCCACTGATAAACAAAGCCCTGTTCTGATACATGTGTCTCCAGATCTAAAGTCCAACCTGGTTCTTCGACCTAAAAAAACATGAAATTCATACAGAAGCTCAAGAAATCGTAGGTACTGAATAGCCGTTCATTTATCATCCGTCTTCTGTAAAAGTGACATCCTAATTCGATTGGAAACAAGTTACTAATGACCCCCCCCCTCTACACACAGTCTAGTTACACATGACCCCCTTCGTAGAGCTTGAAGTTATTGGTGACCCCCTCAAATTCCACACACCCCCCCTCAGGATAAATTTTGAATGGTCCCTAAACAGAATTAAATTTAAGTCACGTTGAGTTGCGTAGCCACTTTCGTACGAGTAATATCGTAACTGTTTGGGGATGCCAGCCACGTTATGTGAACTCCCCGGCAGCTATCCATTAAGGGTGATAAAGAAGGAACTAGGCCCATGGGCATATATAGAAAGGTGGTTCAGAAGATAAAAGTTGTTGCTTGATTGAGGGTTGGGACAGATAACATCCATTGCAAGTGAACTTCTCTTTGCATAATCTAGATTTTATTGCACTGTACTTCCATTTGTAAATTAATGTTTTGTAATTTATGGCTAACAGGAAAAATAGTTTTTAACTGATTGTGATACCCGAGTATCATTTTCAGAGACTATCGATTGACTGGCTGCAATAGTGGAGATAGTAAAACTATCCTGAGTAGCTTCCTGAGTAGCAGATTTCTTTTCCAGAGTTTCAATTCAAAATAATATCTATTTGTTTGAAAAAGCCCCCAAAAAGCACATGAAAAACTGGCCATAATACCAAGCTGATCCGTATGTAGTGGTAATACTATTATACATACATGTGCACCCAATACTGGCACTGAATGAAAGTATTAGAACACATGAATGCATGAAACAATAAGTGGCAAGACATCCATCTCAGAATATTTCAGTTCTCAGACATGTCAGAAGGTATTATTTCTAAGTTTAACTTCAATTGATTCATTATTTTCACTACATACATGTACCTATATATCTAACACCAGTCCATGTGATGACCTAGTTTTAGCTTGACCATTGATCAGAAACTAGACCCAGCATAGATACATGTACAGCCCCAGAGCTATGGTAGGGCAGCTATTTACACATGTACATGTTGCCTCCTGAACTGTATTTCTCCAAGCTGAGGTCAATGTTTGGAAGAGTGACCATAGCAGGCTTCCATACTCTAGTGCGT
>JAVTVY010036940.1:0-64361 GCA_036873755.1 Hanleya hanleyi
TGTCATGAATAAACTTTGTTGATATAATCTCCTTATTTGAACAAGACTGTAATTCTCAGTAAAATAAAATCTGCAATGAATAATACCAAATTATAAAACAAATTACACATCGAGGTTAATACTCCGGTCAGACAAGTAAAATAGCTTTCATTTTTCAGTTGAAAGTTTGGTCCAAAACACTTTATAGAACAATAATAACGTATTCTTCCATATCACTATTATTCAGATAATATCCCGTTGATGTGTCAGTTATTCCCTGACGGATACCAATCAGATACACAATTAATTATCGATGCGAGAGAAGATCATTCAACTATATATTCATAATTTATATATAACAGGAAACATCTGGACATAGATATACCGAATAAACGATGAATAACATGGAAAATACCTTTAAGAAATCTTTTTTCTGGATTCTATTTTGGCCGCGACATGCGTATGCGACGAGCGCCCCCAAAATATGATAAACGCGCAACACACTAATTGCCTGGGAAGTAAAGATAGGACAAATTAACAGCAACAAAACACGGACATATTGAAACCGGGACCCCCTTCGAGATTACCGATCAATTTTGTATCCATCTCGAAAACCGGGACATTTCGATCGAGATAGAACCAGGAGCAAACCGGGAGATGTCGTCAGGGGTCCCGGTTCTGCCCTCCCGGTTTCAGCCGAGAAATTTCTCGATCCATCTCGAAGGCATCGAGAAAGTGACTCGATTAATTGGACGTGACCCCTAAAGTCATAAAACCAAAAATAGGGTAGGGGGGAGATAATGGTTAGCTATAACACAGTACGACACATAACCAGCAAGTGATGTATACCGTCATACTCGCAAACGCCGCAACGTCGGTTTAACCGAGAAAAAATAAATTCGCAATAATCCCTTAGCCTTTATGGCTCTCTCTATAGTTTCGAAAGATTATGATCCTTGTCTATAGGGTAGAGAGTAGATCGTTCCGTTTGCTACATCATAATTCTTCTCAGTAACCTATTTTTATAATATCATTTTGTTTGTCATCCAAGCAGATTTTTGCGGATACAATGGTTGAGAAATCTGTATACAGCCTTGGTGAAATCATGGTTCATTTACGATACGAGAATATAAAAAAAAACGTGTACGTTAACCCCATCTGGCCTGGTTGATTTGGGATGTACTGCAACCTGGGGTGATAGTGCCCCCTATATATTTTCGCTATCCTTAACCCTATCTGGCCTGGGCGATTTGGGGTATACCGCAGCCGGGGGGGGGGGCGGAAAGTGCCCTCCTATATATTTTCATTATCGCTAGGGCTAGAGGGCTGAAACTTACCGCATTATATCTTTGGGCCAAGCTCTGCAAGAAAAGTAAAAAAAATCTTAAAATAGCCACGATGATGACGTCACTGTGACGTCATTTTCAAAAAAGCATTTTTGGACGATTTTTCGATCAGAATTTTCGAATTTTCTATTTTTGTTTTTTCTTCGCAAAAACTGCATGATAAATCAGTAAATAATAATCTGATCTGAAATAGAATAGGTTTTACCCACTTTTCCATACAGAAAAGCACAAAATTTGAAGAAATATGACGAAATGACGAAAACATAACTTTTCTGGTACCCCCACATGGCCGCCATTTTGAATTTACCCATGATCCTCGGCTCGGGGGGGGGGGTCATGCAAATAGACTAAAACTGACCCCAATATGATAATCACGGAGTTTCAGATCTCAATTTTTTGTCGTTCCGGAGATAGGAGCAAAAAACCAACAGGGGGTAGCGGAAAGTGCCCCCCCCCCCTTCCAGGCCAGATAGGGTTACGGCTAGGGTGCTGAAACTCACCACACTAAATCTTTGGTTTAAGTTCTACCAGAAAATGTAAGAAATCCAACATGGCCACCATGGCGACATCATTTTCAAAACATTTATTTTGGACGATTTTGTCGGTCGGATTGTTTTAATGTTTTATTTATGGGTTTTCTTCGCAAAACCTGCGTCATGAATTAGCAAATAATAAACTGATGAGGAATAAAATAGCTTTTGTCCACTTTTCCTCGCAGAAAAGTAGGAATTTTGAAGTAAAATGACTAAAACACCAATTTTCTGATACCCACATGGTCGCCCTTTTCGAATTTTCCCATGATTCTCGAGATATGAAAATAGGGTCAACATGATCCCAGTATGATAAACTACAAAGTCACGGAGTGTCAACTCCCAAAATTTGTGTCTTCCCGGAGATAAGAGCGAAAAATCAAGCGGAGTGTGGTGGCGGAAAGTGCCCCCCTCAAGGCCAGGTAGGGTTAACCCTTAATTTAGCTTTGCGGAAGAGGGAACACAAGACAATGTATCTGGATATAATCGCTCGGACAGAAATTGGGCCCAACTTGCCCATTTCTCTGCATTCGAAATGGTTTTCTATGAAAGTTGAGGCAATTTTGGAGGGGTATGTTTAAGTTTTTAATAAAATATCTGTCTTATAACTTGAACTAATGGATTAGTCATGCAGCTTCAAAAAATTGAGATTGAAGATTTTTCGGATATTAAAGGCAGAAAATAAATCCATTGAGTACACACCAATTGATACAGCTGAGGAAATAGATTCTATTCCCAGGAGAACTCTTGCGTTATCAATTTATTAATTTGCAAGGTTCTCCCCTGAGTGTTTTATTCATTAGAACAATACGTCTACCGTATCTCTTCACCATGAGAACAAATTCTGCTGAACACTGGAACCATGCTACATTAACAACTCTCTTTCCCACATCTTCCAGTAATGGCTAAGTGAATTTTAATGTTTTGTCGCGTACTCACAGCACAAAAATTCAGAAACATTTTAAATGCATGTGAACTTCCATTTCAGTCTTTCAAGATAACATCTAGACTAATATTAGAATCGAGTAATCTGGAACTTGAATCCGAATGTAAATGCCGTGAATGCTTTCAAGAACCAGATTCCTTGGTTGATAACAGATTGCCAACGTCACCAATAAGTGTTCAGTGCCTTGTCCATACCGATATTCAACTCATGTTTGTGTGCACGAATGTCAAGTTACATATTTGACTTCCTCTGGTACTTTAACTGTGTATAAACTTGGGCATAATTCTTCTTATGACCGGGTATAATGTAAGCAATGTAAGATGCACATACCGCGGCTCTGATCTTTATATCTTAGTATTGAAGTATTTCCTTATTATTTTCATTTTTGTTACTTTCGTTCACTTTACATACCGATCTTTATACACACTCCGTTGATGCGGATTATAATATCTCCCAAGCGATTTTTTTTGAACGACGAGGGGTAGTGATAACTGTATCTATGGAATTATCTTGCCAAGGAAACTGACTACCTCTATGTGGGTTATGGAATACAGTTGGACGGACAGTTTAAGATATCGCCAGGGCAAAATACGCATTGGGGCTTCGGCTGCATTTCTGGTGGAGAGACTTTATATATTGCATTCGCGCAATATTTTGAGACAAATTTGTTCCCTAACATAACAAGTATACATGTGTATGCTTTAGTGGAAATTTTTTCAATGCAATCTTGTATTAGCAGTAGCTATCATTCTAGCCGTTAAGCACTTAAAATAGGCAAGATTGTGCGCTTAGTGTGAAAAACTGTACTTTTATTCTACATCAGAATCTTTATATTTTCTGATTTAGTGTCAATTTATCAGTGCACCCTCATGGCTCATTCAGATTGATAGTGGCTGACACTTAACAGAGGCTTTCTGGACATAATTTTACACATGTGTGTCTAACCATGAGTAATTATACCGTAATATGTTCACCATAATGTACGACTATCACTTGGCAAGCATTAAGTCGATAGCCTGTGTCCTGTTGAATTTCACGAGGGAACAATCAGCCTTTTTCGCTGTAACTTTACTGGCGCCTCCGGTA
This sequence comes from Hanleya hanleyi, assembly GCA_036873755.1. Classification (NCBI taxonomy): domain Eukaryota; kingdom Metazoa; phylum Mollusca; class Polyplacophora; order Lepidopleurida; family Hanleyidae; genus Hanleya; species Hanleya hanleyi. The sequence continues at coordinate 3,888 of JAVTVY010036940.1, forward strand.
CATTTCCTTGTTATTTCTCTCTGTTACTGTACCAGGTATTTGCAAATGGCACCAACACTGTTCCCGTACGTCTGGAGAGAACTACGTATTGCTGGTATGAATTAAAAGTTTATGTATTGTCATTTGTGCTAAACACTTAACCTCCCCCCTTTACTTGACCAAAATGCTCCGCAAAGGAATACACCACGTGGAAACTTGTCATTTCAGGTCACAAACTTACAAGGACAAATGCACAAACGTGCTTCTGATAATCAAACCCATACTTACGGATTTATTTCAATTTACAGACGTAAGGTGAAAATGTCGACAGAATCAAACATCACGGACTATTCTGATGACATCATAGCGACGGGCACGTTTGAATGATTCCGTAACAGAGGTTTTCAACGAATGTGTGACGTTTTCTCAGAAAAACTCCTTTGTAGGTGACGATAATAAATACATTTTTTTTCAGATCTGTCTTGAAGTTCACATATTGAAAAATTAACCTCGAAATATTACGACAGTCCGTTGCATAAAAAATGGATTTGGGGTCGATACAAATGTACTCCCTGGCCTATTTTGTTATCTTGGGGGCATTTGTGAAGGAGTATTTTCACTTGTAGAAAAAATATGACATTTTTCCCCACCTCTTGCTTATCGCTCCAATCTCAAGCAAATACCAATCCAGATTCAAACCTCTTAGTTTGAATACGTTGTCTTGGATGTAGGTCGGTGGTACATTTTCTGAAGGAGATCATATTTGTCGTATGTCCCAACAAATACCAGGTTGGCCAAGGAGCACATTTGAACGATCATAAACACATTTTATGCTAATGCATATAGGAATATATTGCAAGTTGATTTTTCAGCTTGTATAACTCACGAATTTGGATTAAAAAATCAGCTTGAAAAAATTCACACAATACACATCTTTTCCTGAGTGTGTAAACGTCATTTCTGTAGTTTGAAAACTTTCCCATTACTATCCGATGTGTAATCATTTCGGTTTCCTCGAGACAGGAAACGTCTAACCCTGCAGAAATATAAAAAAATCGTATTATATTCAATCCTGTTCGTCTTTTCTTTGTTCGCTGCACAATGATACAAAAGTTAACAATCCCAAGGAACCTTACAGTGTAATTCACGGGCGCGGGTAAAGTATCCATGCGGACAGCAAGCAATATTGAGTAGCCGGATATAGAAATAATGAACTGGGAGATATTATTACATAACTAAGAACTATATTAAATGTCATCTCATTTGTTACAAGCGATTCCACCAGCGCGTAATAAGCAGAATTGGACCGTATCAGACCAAATCAGTTTATCGCCGAATATAAGTAAATACGATACTATTGCTAAATATATAAAAAAAATAGTACAGCTAGGGATTTACGTTGGTATTAAGTTTGCTATATAAAGTAAATAAGAAGTACTAATGATTGTTTGACCTTATTCTGTTCGTTTGAGACTTCCTGTTCACGAAAACCCATAATATCATGTTCATCCACATGTTCGGACAGACCTTACATCTCGTCTAAAAAACCTCTAACTGCTGCCTAGAGAACATGTCATTCAGATTTAGCTAGAATAGGTTGCATAGTTCGTTGGGGTAGCATTTCAAAACATATATCATCGGCACAGATACGTTTTGCACATATTTTTTTCTATGTGATGGCAACACCAAATCACACAGCTGAGCTCTTTGTCTCAAAATTTAAGCCATTGGTCATCGAACTAAACATCATCGGATCACTCGAGATACATGACAACGAGGAACCGAGTGTAAATTCATCGAGAAGCACCGAAATTAGAAAGGCGAATATGGAATTTTGTTGTTGTAATCTGGCGACGTTGTTGTTGTTGTTCAGATGTTACGCTTAAATCATATGTGACACTGACACTGGTGTGCCACATGCAGGGGAATTCGTGCCTTGTGACTTCACGAGCTGTTTTTCCTGTAAGTTTATTCGATTATTTTGTTATTCATGTATCCTTTGCATAGTTCGCTTTGGTTTTCATACGAGTGCGAGTGAGTTCGGTAGAATTTGAAAAATCAATAGGGGCCTACTGATTTCTATCTGGTCTAATAATATTTTACCTTCGCCGTCGGAGGCCTATCGGTATCGTATTATATTTCTGAATTGATCCGGAGGTAATAAAACAAACTGGGCGCAGCACGAGTTTTTTTTTCGGCTCCAATTTACCATACCATTGTTAATTGGTTGCTTGGGCTGATCTGTATATGTTTGTTAATTTAGCTTCTCGGTTATTCCTTTACATGAGTCACGACTGAATCGTTTGAATGAAGTTGAAAAAAGCCAACCTCTACTAAGTTCTGTTAATTTTCAGTTCCAATTTTATTGTTCCGAACATCGAAGAGTACGAGTTTATTCTGCCCAGCATCGACGAGTATTTTGCGAAACGATATAACGTGCACACATGCACAGATCAGCCTTATACTGATATGATTAACTCGCATGAGATTGACCTCTATGCTGCACACCACAGTCCACGGACTGAGTCGAATCAGCCTTTCGCTATGTGACTGAAAATCTCATCCACATATACATGTATTTGCAGTGTTGCCTGAACTACCATGGAGTTATATCTTGGACACAGAGTTGAACTAACTTGAAGTTAATCTACCTTGGAGTTGAACTATATTGTGCTGTATTCTGAACTATTTTCCAACTGATATCTTGGAGTTGAACTGTCGCGACGTTGAACTATCTTGGACTTTAACTATCTTGGAGGTGAATTATCTTAGAGTTGAGATTTTTCGACAATTAAACATGTTTCGCAACTTGATTAACCCTATCTGGTTTGGGCTTTTTGGGGCGTATCCTGGCCTGGGGGGAATTATTTTTCTTACCCCTTGAGCTAGGGGGCTGAAACTTACCACACTATACCCTTGGGTCAAGCTCTACCAAAAATGTAAAAAAAATCCAAGATGGCCGCTCCGATGATGTCACAGTGACGTCATTTTCAAAAACGGAATTTTTTGGTCGATTTTTCGGTCAATTTTTCGATTTTTTTATTAATGCTTTTTTCTCCGCAAAACTGCATGATAAGTTAGTAAATATTAATGTGACATGAAATAAAATAGCTTTTGTCCGCTTTTCACCACGAAAAAGCAGAAATTTCGAAGAAATATGAGGAAAAAAACTCTTATGCAAATAGGCTCAAAATGGCCCCAATATGATAAACGATAAAGTCACTGAGTTTCTCCATTTTTTGTCTTTCCGTAGATAGCTCAGAAAGTTTGGTAGGGGGCCATTTTGCCCCTCCCCCCACCTCCCAGGCCAGGTAGGGTTAAAGTAAGTCTTTGTACTTCAATGTGGTATCATTTCAGCATTTACATTTCTAGCCCATCTCTAAGACTGATATTGTCTTACTAATTAGGCACTCCGGTTATAGATGTGGGCGACGGATGACCCCTGAATATAGCTATGTACTGACATTTTCTATTTGCGGCGATTTCTGAACATACATTTATAATAAGAAATACGTCACTTACGAAAATTATGTTTTGTTTAATCTGTCAAAGTTTGAAACTTCACTTGTTGCTCAATTTCAATGTGGTGTTTTGCCCTTAAGAATTGAGGTCGACAGATACCGCGGAGAAAATGTTACTGATAGAATTTGTTCATTATGTGGCGCTAATCAAATTGAGAATGAAGAGCATTTTGTGTTTTACTGTTCAATTTATGAAGATGAAAAACTAGATTTGTTCAAAGAAGTAGTTTTTGAAAATAATATATCAAATACTGATAAGCTGAAATACCTTTTTGAAAATTATACAAGGAAATTGTCATTTTATCCGGAATGTTTTTGTCAACAGGAGTTCTGTTTTGCATCCATACCGAGCCACGTGATTCAATATTTATTATTTGTTTAAAGTGGCTGGTAAGGCAGTATCGGCTGGGTGGTGCTGTATACATATACATTTTGTATATTTGTCTAGTTATGTACTTGGTACTATAAATAATAAAGAACAATTCTATACTACACTATACTATACTATAGTTCTCCATAAGATTGCACATCCAATATTATTTACACAAGACAACTATATACTAATTGATCATACAGTTTGTTTTTCGTAGAAAAGTTAGGAAATAAAAGCAAAATAAATATATAAAAATAACAGAAAAATCGTCAAAAAGAATGTTTTTCCTTTCTAATTTATGGCCATCTTGGGTTATTTACATGTTGTGGTAGAGTGTGATCCATACATGTAATCTGGAAAGTTTCGATCCCCTATCCCAAGCAGTAACAGCTATTCCATTTCTTTACGTCATGTGGGACTTTTTTTATGATGGGCATGTAAATTATAAAACCAAGCTCAGTATCCGACATTTTCGAATGCAGATGCGGCAGTCGCAAATTGTGCTAAAAACGTATGATACCAACTGTTTACTCTCATAGTTCACTTTTGAGAACACTCGCCCGGTCCAATAGTCCGTGTCTACAATGCGAATTCCATAAGAGCGCTTCTTTTTTTCAGAAAATAATGTACTTTGAAGTTGGCGGCCGTTTCCTGGATTTGCATAAATTGATGAGTGGGGATATGATTTAATGTCGTACTCAAAGTTATTTCACTAATATGGTGTCAGTTTGGATGGTGGAGGAAGCCGGAGTACCCGGAGAGAACCACCGCATAGATTGATTGAAAAACATTGTTTGCATTTCATTGTATGTTGTCAGCCAATGATCATCCAAACATAGATCATTTGGAAACTGAAAATATATTAAAATTTGATTCCATAATTTGATGCCTCGCTCTGCAAACATTGAGTCAAGTAACATCATTTCTACCGAGGCTGTATTTTGCCTCATGCTCCTATTCTTAGTGTAGTTTCATTCCACGATTCAAGCAACCCCCTCCTAAAATCTAACATTATATGACCTTGACAAAACATTTTCGCATCGACTACACCGATAAGTAATGATTTTAGAATATAGTCCGTTTGAACTTGACATGGCTCAGCATACAAACTCCATATGATACCGACTGTGCTGTCCATAATGGGTATACTCCTTATCAAATATCCCAGTGTGGAACGGGTTAAATAAACTCAATATAAATTATTATTATACCTCACTGTGTTATTTTAATTGGTTGAGACACCATCACGTGATATCTCGCAATTCTCGATGTCTTATGAAAAAGCAGCTCGTCAATGTGATGTCCTACGATCCCGCGACGATATCACACGATCACGCGCTGACGTCACACGGCAGAGGCAATGTCACACGGTCTCGCGCAGTTATCGCCCGTGAACAGACTCTTTCGTACCATTGTCGTCTGCTGTGCTGTCCTTCCGCTATGATCACGATGGCGTGTACAGACGGAAAGCGTTTAACGTTACGTTTTCGCTGCCTTGGTTTTTCTCTTCGCACTGTACGTCTATTTGTATTGTTTATGGGTTTTTTTCGATATAATAAAACAGATATTCCATGCTGTGAGGTGTGATATCACGATTTGTCAGCTCTCGAAGGTGATGTTCAACTCCGCACTCGTTGAACATCACCTTCTCGAGCTGACAAATCGTGATATCACATCTCACAGTATGCAATATCTGTATAATATCGTATTGCAGTAGTCGCTTTATTTATTTTGAGTTTAGTACACTCCTTATTCATCTGAAGTTTTCGCTGACGACTTTGTGTTTCGAGGTAAATGTCTATATAATCATATGAATCGAGCGACATAGACATACATGTACATCGATTGGTGGGCAATCATCATGTCCATGGAAAGCCAGCTCCTAACTGCTATGGAGCCACGTAGAAGCGTATGGTGAATATGGTAGATGAACCATGTCTCATTCTTTATCATATCCCCACATACATGTATGTTTAATCAATAATTACATCGCATTCGTGTGGCGTAGTATCATATGTTTAACCTTCAAACTTGAATCGACGAGACAACAGCTTTTTTCCCGCGCAGCCCATAGGTCTGCGGGGTCTTGTCGTTGCCATGTGCGTCCATTCGCCAGTGAGCGTGTGTTCTCGTCCACTGTATATCTGCAGAAATATGAAGCCATGCCTGACCATATTTTGGTGAGAACTTCCCGCATGGTGGCTGACGAACTGATTAGGCTGGCTGGCTATGATGCTTTTTATGATTTTAAGGGAGTAGAGGACGTTCATTTCCCTGCTCTTATGGGGCTACAACATGGTGATTTGTCGGATTTTTCAAAACAAGCTGAATTTCCTAACAAAAGTACGCAGACATCTCAAAATGGAATAAAAATCAACAAAAGACACAACACAACCATTTATGCGTTCTACTGGTGGGTCGATAGTGTGATGAGACGGACCAAAAAATTGGCATTTTAAATTCAACGGTTGGAGGGTGCAAAGTACTCCATAGGTTAAAAATTATTCCTCAGGAATACCCCCAAATTCACTCCTATTCACTTTCAACAAAAAGAAAACTTCTGAATGGCTAATAATTGGAACTTCAATAATATTCTTCACACCCACCCCGATTCCCCACCCCCACCCCCTCCTGGAAATAGGACTGAAAAGGCTCAGTTTATCTATTATACCGCTAATATTTTCTAAGAAAGTATGGTGTCCCCCTGTTTTTATTACATATTTAACAAGCACTATATGTGTTTAGTATTATATAGCAAAATGGGAAAAATTTGACCTTGGGAAGTTTGATTTATTGAGCATCAAAGAAGAAAAATCCAAATTTCCCTATGTATTCAGTGTTATGGCTTTTAAGTGGTATACATGCTTTTGGCTACCATATTTTTTTAACGAGTATGGTGACCCCCTATTTTTTTTCCATGGATCATCTTCTCCTAACCTGATGAAAAAATCCTGAAATTTAAAAAAAAATTCAACCTCTAGAAATGAACGTCCTCTACTCCCTTAAATTATTATTTTTTTATTTGTTGATGGCTTATGTGCACTGTTATCTACGTCCGTCCGGTACACTTGGTTGTATGTTTCATTGTGACGTGTGAATGTTCCCCGTCATCAGGTAGTCCAAACGTAAAACCTCTGTTGCAGGGCAATACAAGATTCACTGATAATTGTTCCTGTTGGGTGGCTAGCCGCGAGGCTAACCCGAAACTGCTCTAAATTAATTCACTTCACAAAGCTTGTTACCTATGGCTCTGGTAGTTTAACTCCTCGGCCAGTAGGCCAGTAAAATGTGTGGAGGTTGAGCAAATTCAAGACGTGACAGGGCCCTTCTAATTATTTTAGGCCGGCATTCAAGAGTATCTTTAATTAGGAAACCTACTTCTTTATTGGAAACTCAATTCCCAGTGGCTTCTCGATTCGCAGATTATTGTGATATATGACCAGACTATGAACGGCGTGTCTGGATAAGGATTGGAGGAACTAAACCCAAGAATGTCTGAGATATTATCTCTCTACCCAATTCTTACGTTTCCGTAAATACACATATGGTCTGCAACAAGTCTACTGTTGGCAAAACACTCTGGGTCTAGTTTTCGACAGTTACCAATCAACGAACTTCATATTGTAGCACATATATTGGCCTCTAATTGCAGCTTAGGTTGGTCTATATCCAAATATTATGTTCCATTATGGTGGTTTGCACCCCGCATATAGATGTGCAACAACAACAACAACAACAAATAGTTTGGAATATCTCGAAATTAACTACCGTACAATGATCAGAGCGAGCTGAAATTTCCCACATATATATTTCAGGCTGTTTTCATGCAATTCTGTCCACAACTAACCCACGTTTTTTGTGATTAGATGCATTTGTGAACTTTCACAATTTCGGTACCAAGTCAGACGTTAAAACAGTGTAAAACAATCTTCAAAATTTATTTTCATTACTATTTTACCAAGGATGGGCATATGTCACGTATCTTATTCTGAACATTCTGCTGTCTCAATTATTTGTTACAACATAGTGCTTTTATTATTTGTCAACAAACATGTTGAAGGGCCCATTTTCGACCTGAACTAGGCCAATTTTGAACCCGTTTTCGGACCTTGACCTTATTTTCCTGTCGCAAACAAAATAATGATAATGGTAAGCATATGCCAATCAATGTGTTTTCTTGCCAAGAACCTGTTATCACACTTGCTCATTTGCATGATCTTCCCATGCCGCTGATCAAGCTACTGTTTAATGTATGCTGTAATGCCGCCGCTGATCAAGCTACATTTTTCATGTATGCTGTAATGCCTCCGTGGCGAAGTCTATTATATATACGGTACATAAATCATGCAAACTACTATATCCTGTTTGACCGGAAAAAATGGGCTGAGGGATCAACGCACCTTTTAGGTGATTGCCTGGAATTCAGTCTCATTTTCCTTGTCTACACTACCGAAACCTAAAGTTGCTCAACTTGCTTGAAGTAGTACGGTGGCTGTTTAATACGTATGAGCAAGCGCATCTGACATTGAGGACTTGTAATGCTCGCTGTCTTGAGTTTGCATAAGCATATGCTTTGGTTGAGACGCGATATTGTTGATGTCTGAAACGGAAGCTGTATCATCCGGTTTGGCTGTTGGACAAATTATGATCCGTCTGGTCACACAGGGGCTGAATCATTTACTATTCCTAGGCATTCCTTGTCTGAGCGGTATCGGCCATGTCGTGACTAGGAAATGAGTATTTTTAATAATAATCATTGCGTTCCATAAGTTGGCTTGTGTTTGACTTCCCTAGCAGATCGACAGTGCCGGTCTGGTTCGCCGAGAAAGGAATTGTAAATATCAGATGCGTTGATTGAAGCCGACAAACCGTTAGCAGGTTCCAACATAGATTGTGGGTTGAGAACTAAGCAACTCTGAAGCTTAGAACATCCAAACTGACACCGTCGAGAGGAGTTCTTTATCTCAGAAAGGGTCCAAGTAAGGTTTTCGATTGAATCATGCTCGACTGTTTCAAGAGACACTTATCACCCGTGCATGTTGATCACTTCGTCTAGAAAACTTTGAGTTTCCTTTAATCATAGTAATAATTCGCGGCATCTTTATACGCTTTGATATGAGAAACGCCAATGGAATATTGGCATTGGCAGAAGAGAAATTTGTGATACATGTAACCCTTTCTTCTCAGAATTTAGGTGTTGATCTCATCTGTATTTCCCTACTGGTTATCGAAATAGTGCACCAAGGAATATATTGACATATATTCATGATAATGGCATATCCTATTGTCGATATTACATATTCAGTCACGTCGCCAGTTCCGAACCAGTGTCAGTTCCGACCCAACTTTGCTTTTTCTCACAACCAAGATCACGCGAAATCCTAAAACATTTGTTGCATGCGAACAAGTTGATCAACCTTCCAATCATGGCCAAATTATATAATGCATTCATTGGATTTGTTAGGAGATAGCTTTGCAGACCCACTCCATACAGACATCGGTGCAAGTACAAACGCCATTACCTGCCGCCATGAAAACACAATATCGTCTGCCAGCGTTTCCGATCAAAGTATTGATGTTTTGTTTCCCTCATAAAATTAGCACATGGTACTACATATATGTCATAAATTTATTGACCCCAGTGTCACTCTAAAGGCTACCCGCCCCATCGCTGACATCAACTGACGGAGCCAGTTCCGAACCACCATCATCCATAGATGGCCAATCTGGGTCATACCATGGCCTGTATATTCGTAACTCGAGTGCCGATTAGCAATGCTTTTCTTTAATCTGCTATTCAGAGGTCAGATATATAAATCCCAGCTATTTAGCGTTTTTTTTGGAGTGAGTATAGGCTGATAAGTCATCGGATATATTTCAGTGTCCAATCTTTCTTGCCAATATGATCAGCTCGATCAGCCCTATCACTCTCACCCTCCAACCCGCAATCTTTAAGCCCAAATGTTAACTTATGAAACCAAGACATGCAAAACGAAATACCCAGATCGGACCCTACTTTTAGGGAAAGATTGACGATTACATTTGCATATATCTGGGTCAAAGGTCAATGTCAAACCGAGGCTGAATCGGAACTGGCAACAGTGGGTCGGAACTGACACCACTCATTAAGAAATATAATCTTATATTCCCTACAGTTCAGTTCATCTCCAGCTAAGTTACGTTGCTTATACATTCTATAGACAATTGTACTGCGACCCCGAAAACGATTTTGCCAGTCAAACTTTTTTTCTTTTGAAATAGATGAAAATTTCAGTTTGGTGGGTCGGAACTGGCGCTTTTATCTGTACTAAGGATTCTGATTTTTGGCATTCTATTGTCATGATAAAACTGGGCAGTTAACTGGATGTGGTTCTTTAGTCACGGCTACCGATAGATTCGGAAATATTGTTAGCATAACATATAGCAATTGTTTAATCTCAGAAAAATATATTCAGGAATATTTGAATGGATATGAATGGTATGGACCGTTATTAGCCCATATTCATCAACTTGATAACCTGCAGAAGAAATATCTCTGTAACCTGTTGATATGGTAAATATGACTATGAATAGCCGCCACTACGACTAAATTTTACTAAACGCTAGACGAACAAAATGCGGTTGCAGATTTGTACATATTTTTGATTGAAAATGTTCAGATTTGAAGCCACAAATAGGAGTCTAAACTATAGATGAATAGAATAGTGACGGAAAATTTGCACATTTTATTGTTGATGACGTACAGATTTGTAGTCACAATTTTATTCATCTCAGTATGTATATTTCTGATATTATTTTTTCAAAATAAACTTCCATAATGTGTATAAAGATATTACACATGTAGCTCTAGAAATATTTCAGTATAATCTTAGCGAATTAACTTGGAATCACTTTGTTACATAAATCCCTACCAGGCAAATTTTGCACTTAGACACTCCGCAATGGTGTGCATTATTTACATGGTGTGGATAGCATTTTGTTTTGGAATCTTTAACCCTATTAGGTCTGGGCTTTTGGGGAGCGGTCCAAGCGTGGGGGGGGGGGGACCGCAATATGTTTCTTGCCCCTTGAGCTAGGGGGCCGAAACTTGCCACATTATACACCATACCTTGGGTCAAGCTCTACCAGAAGATGTAAAAAAAAAACAAGCTGGCAGCTTTGAGGGCTTTTCGGTCAGGTTTTCGAATTTATTAATTGTGAGTTTTTTTCAGGAAAAGCAGGAATTTTGAAGAAAAATGACGAAAACATCACGTTTCTGGTACTCCATCTTGAATTTACTCATGATTCGCTACTCCGAGGGTTATGCAGATATGTTCAAATTGACCCCAAAATGATAAAACGAAAAAAATCGTGAAGGGTCAGCTTACAGCTTACAGGTCGGGGAGAAAGTTTTGCCATAATGCTCCCTAGGCCTGGTAGATTTAATGGGTTTCGTTACCTTGTAGACGCGAAACAGTTGAGGGTATTAGGCGTCCCGTCCAATTAATCGAGGCACTTTCTCGATGCCTTCGAGACGGATCGAGAAATTTCTCGACTGAAACCTGGAGGGCAGAACCGGGAACCCAGACGACTTCTCTCGGTTTGCTCCCGGTTCTATCTCGATCGAAACGTCCCGGTTTTCGAGATGGGTACGATATTGCTCGGTAATCTCGAAGGGATGTAGATGTCCGTGTTTTGTTGCACTTAAATTGGCCGTTTCATAGCTTCTCAGGTGATCAGAGTGCTGCGCGGATACCATATTTTGGGAGCGATTTTCGTATAAGCATATCGCCGCCTAAAATAGAATTCCGACAACTAATTGTTTTTAAGATGTCTTTCGTGTTATTAAATGTGTAATCGATATATCCATGATCTGCATGATGTTTCCTGAATCCAATGGAAAGAAGACGTTTCATCTATCTATATAAATTAAGAACATGAAATTGAATGATTTTCTCCACATTGATTGTATATCTGACTAATATTCGACGCGGAATAAATGACACATTAACTGGTTATAATCTGAATAATAATGATATGGAATCGTCCGATAATATTTGTTTCATAAAATTGTTTTAAAACCAAACGTATATCGTTTCAACCGAAAAATGAAGTATTTGACCGGTGTTTTAACCTCGGTGTGTAATTGGCTTGATAATTTTGTATTATTCATTGCAGATTCCATTTTACTGAGAAATACTGTCTTGAGATATAGTTCAAGTGATGAGATTATTTCAATAAAGTTTGTTGCTGATATAAGCTTGCCAGGTAGAGGTTAGCGGAAATAATGACAATCGGAATTAGAGGTGTTGATAATTCTCACCACAGTCGATCTGCGAAAACCGTCGACTTGAAACGACAGCGAAGAGAGAGAGGGGTTAATTACTTTGAAAGAATAACTGGGGAAAAACACATTTTGCGGGGATTGATAAGATACTCACGTTCTATTATGAATTGGTAGTTTCATGTGTCTAGCAAATTAACCAAATAATGAAAGTGATTAGCGCCAAATTCAAAGTGCAATCAGGCTTATAAACGTTCATGTACATTTTATTACAACAATACCAAGTGTTGTCAGTGTGAAAAGCTTATAGAGAATATTCAAACACTTCGGTCGCGCGTTCATGTTTTTATTGTCCGGTTTCCGATACATTACCAGCCGCTCCTATGGTCTTCAAAGCTCCTGTATTTCTGAAAACCGGGGAAATTATTGAAGAAACGTGGTACAATAATTTTTCCAGATCACAGAAAATCTCCCATTCTGATATACTTTCAGAAGAACATAGGTAATTTCATTCTAGACTTGTAGAATTTATTTCTATTCGCAGTTCCAGGAAATATCTCCTAAAGATATTGAAATTCCAAAACGGGTTCGAATAATTTACTCTGAATGATAATGAATACTTATGTAATTCAATTGGTGATGACTTTTTCTTTCCATACATAACAAATTACGCTGTCAGAGCAAGTACATGTATGCGACTACAGATCTCTAGACGGAATAACATAATAATGTTAAAAGAATCATGTTTAATCTACTTCATTATCCATGGCTTAATGCATATGTACTCGCCGAGATTAGTCTCGCTGCCACAGAGAAGTACATATAGAGCGAGGGGGATCGAGATGAGCTTTTACTTCGAGAGAAAACCGGGAGAAAACCGGGACAACAATCGATAGAGATAAACCGGGACCCTTCGAGACGAGATATTTATCGGTTTTACTCGTCTATCGAGAAACCGTCACGATCGATTGGACGTGACCCATAAAGCCATGTTGTGACCATGTAATTCTATTATGTGAATAAATTTACGTATGACAGAGAATCTAAGAAATAACGTGGATTTTCAGACAAATATGTGCACTCAACAGGCTACATTTCAAAAACATGTACATCGTGAATATGCAATTTCTTGCTCACATTGTCACAGCATGTATTACTGATTGAAATTAGTCACAAAAAATGGGTTCCTCGGCATGACATAGACAAGGCAATGGAGATAAGCATGATAAGTGTCAATATCGTATGTTAAACGGTGGAAGAAAATCTCATATATCTAATCTCAAGGCAGGCTGAAAATCAGGCGTAAATTAGTTTTGTCGTCAAGTAAAATTTTAGCAATTGATGGCCGTTTTTAGAGATATCCATCATTCGTTCGTAGCTATAAGAATGCCCAAGCCTTGGCGGTCGTTTAAAAATAGCAAAAACCGCCTTGTTTCCTTCCCATAGTGCAATGCGAGCCACGAGTGAACTTTTGTCCCACCCATGTTATAAGTATAGGCACGGCCTGAACATTGCTGACATAAGTTATTTCAAGGGATTTTTTACATGATTTCTTCAGACTTCTTTCACTCTAGAACAGTTCAATGACAGTTCAGGTCCATGTCAGCTTCTGATACTGTCTATAAACAAACTTATGACGGTGATTTTCTTGAGGTCCCATGCTAAAGGCATTGCTGTGTCCGAATCTTTCTCCTTTCTAAATGTTGCTTTTTGGGATATTTCGGGTGACTTCAAGTAAACGAAGGACAACGATATCCCTTAAGATCTTACTCGAAAGTTAATGTTGATAGGGTGTGCCGGTTTGCAATACCATCATGTTTTACTGGTATCATTCTATATTATACGAATAATATCCTGTGCTGACGCCATGCTACTGTTATTGTACTAAGGAATTCTTTGCATCGTTAGCAGTAAAGCCAATGTTGAACAGCAATGTTATAGGTGCCATTCATATGCTAACACGAAGCGTTCGCATTCTTAGATAGAGCGTGTGTCCAAATGAGATCTATACCCTTAGGCCTACAGTACCTTAGCGATTGAAAAGTTTGTTACCGAATTGACTAACTTCCGGTTTCTTGGTGGGTTCCATCTTGAATTCTGTCATTTGATGCATGACGGGCGGTACGATTTTCTCTGTAAATCTGGAAATCATACGCACACGTGATTTCTTTATGAATCAATCAGTCCAGTAAACAAAACTAAACAATATTTCCAAATAAAACCTCCAAGTATTCATTGTGAAATCTCTATCAGCGATAAAGTTTAGACTCGTACCTTCCCCTTGCGCGCACGGAAATCAGCATCCTCTCCCAGGGTGCTTTGCGCTACGCTGCATTTACCCCTGTAGGGGTCTCGCCATGTTTTGCAGGATTTCTGCAGAAACCCAGAACTGTTCTGTCTAACTGTTTTACTGATCGCAAAACGTATATTTATCTTGAAATATACTTTACGAATATTCAGTGTGTTACAAACGGCAGTGTCACACAGTTCGAAGGCAGCTTTTTGACAAATTACCTCAGAACTATATGTTGCGGAAATATATATCGGTGAATCGCGGCGGATATTAATTCGCCCAGTCAGACGGTCGTCATGTTCGTTTACTGTGGCAACAGATGATCTTGGGTCAACTCCGGCAAAATGGCTAAATGGAGAGGCGCGAAGCAGAACGTAATGAATGCCTGGTAGAGCTTGGGAAATCAGATCTCCGGATCTCTCGTGCGAGTCAATGGCAAGGTACGAGTCTACGATAAAGTTCATACCTCGCCTGCATTTGTACGGTCAATGTACGAGTCGCTTCGGACTGTGAACACATCAGCGGTCATCAAGTGCAACTTTTCCAATATTTCGGCTCAACAAAGTGTTGATTTCAGCAGAGGTTTGTTTAAATTTGCTGCACACATGAATGTTGACATTATTTTACTACTGTCGTTACTTTCATAACCTAGGAATAGTTAACTATTAGTAGTTATAAGCATTACAACTGCCTTATGCTGCAACACTCATCTCATACTGCTTTTAGCTTATAAATATTCAATTTCACCCAAAGTGAATATGCATTGCAACTCCAACCGAAAGTGAAACTTACAACTAGGGGAATTAACTCTACATAAAACATTGGATTTACTCCCCTTACATACATTTTTTTATTTTATCTTTTTCAATTACTTTTCGTAATTCGGGTATTTTCTTCCTCATTCTCAATTGTCATTGATATTTTTACAATGGATCACAACTATGTAAAGACACAACCAACCAATGTTTGGGATCATTCTTATGCCAGAAAAAGCGTAAAAGAATCTGAACTGAAATTAATGGATGCATTTCAGTGCAACACTATTGATGTCCCTGGTGATGGAAATTGTTTCTTTCATTGTCTTAGAATATATCAAGGCATCGACATTACAGATACCTCATATGTAAATATATATACATGACAAATGGGAAGAGCTGAAAAATTGTATATTTGTTTAAAAGCTGTTTCTAACAGTTATCCATGTATTTTCCCCCATATATCACAGAGAGTGGTTTGAGTGTAAATGAATGAATTGAATTTAAATTGTATTGTGCAATAAATTAAATTATTATTATTCCCATCCAAATCTCTGGGGGGTTTTCCACTGCATTCGCAGAGTATAATATTGGGAATTAAAAAAAAAAGAAAAAAAAAAAATCATTTGAATTTTCTAACTATATATGTAATAGGTAAAGCCAGAAGAGAAGTCAGATTTTCTATCTGCGTTCGCTTCTAGGCTTTGCCTATTTCATATTATTTTACATGAAACAATATAAACGAAAGCAAGAATGCATAAGTCGTGATTATGTGTGTTTTCCACGTTATCCATATTATCTTAAATGATTTATTCATTCGTTTCCCATGTTCCTCATCACGGGACATGTCCAATAAATCACAATTTACCAGTGTCATAAAATCTGTCGACAGCTAGTAGATTGAAGATCACGAAGACATATTGGATAGCACGTCATCCATCTCTGGGGTGGTTCTCGTAATTTTTCAAACGTGTTTAGATTCGGTAGCATTGTTATTTTTCCTGTTTAGTTTTACATGAGAGCTTGCATTATCTTGATGGATGTACGGCAGCTACGTTCATGGGGTCACGTCGACCACGTTTGCGGGACACCATGACATCCTCGTGATATCTTTGGTTTACGATGCAGTCAGAATGTCAGGCCGAATGTTCAGCTATGAACTGTTTCCTGCTTCCATCCCCACTGTATGTTCTCTGCGGCACAACTAGTATGTTTCGTACTGGCGGGCAACATATTTGTGGACAATGTTTGCCATAAATATTCCATGGTATAGTAAATTTGGCGCGTAGCCGTTCCCATTTAACGTTCGTGTTTCCATGGTTTAAACCATTTCGTTTAAACCATGCCACGAACGATGGGTGTATCGTTGGTTCGTTTTTTCAAAAAAAACATTGAAAAAACGAACGAAGAAAAAACCATTGCGTTCGTTCGATGGTTTTCTATAGAGTTTCTAAGGCTGTGACTTGCTGGAGAAAAAACGATCGAAAGTAGTTCCGCCTGAGTGACGTCACACTAAGACACGCCCACACACTGCTTGAATGATGGTAGCTCATACGTGTAGGCTGTTAAACCGTCGATAACAGGCCTACCGGTATATACCAGGTACTATATCCGGTACCGTATTAAACTGACCACGGTGTGTATGAATTCTGACGAGCATTTATAAATATTATCTATCATGGACTATGCAGTATTGTAACCCAAACTCTGGGACTGCTGATTTAATGACGAAAAGCCGTACATATGATCATTCTGTTCAGAATATTTCAACCTAACTCAGATCATTCTGTTCCGAAAACTGGTTTATATAGTTTGTCTTATTTTCTCAAATACATGTATGCTGTCAGCATCAAACAAATAACATATATAATGTTAATATTATTAACCCATGTGTGGCCAAAATGCTTTCTTATGGGACCACTGTGGTTACAGTTGGGAAATGCGCGTTTGTCAGTTGGTTTTTGTTTCTCTTAGTGTACTTTCTGATTGTTTTAATATTGAACTTTTCTTTCTATCTAAAACAGGCAATTGAAGAAAAATGGGTACTGTGGATATTTGGGAAAATAAAAATAGGGTAGCATGAAATGGTGAGGACAGGGATAAGACTGTTACATTGAGATTGACAAAGGATTAATATTTGTATAGAATTGGAAAGAATTAAAAAAAATCATCAAAGTGAAGAGTACGACATTTCGACACACGACATTCCGGCACGTTTTTTAACGAGCCAAATCATATTAAAAATTACGATTTTCTTATCTTTTTTTAACATATGTTAACATATAAAAATACTATTTTAATGGTTACGAAGTTGTAATTTATTTGGCTGCGAATATCTGCGACATTTCTGCAACTTTTTTTCACATAAGCAGTTGGTTTTAGAAATGTTGTGAATTTCTCATAGAGCAAAAAGCATTATATTAATATTCTATCACTAGTAAAAATCTCACCAATTAACCGCCATCAACCTTAATATGTGAAAAAGTTGCCGAAATATCGCGGATAGTCGTGAGCAACTATGATAACCTACAACTTGGGAACCCTTAAAACGGTATGTTTATATATGTTGAACATATTTTTTAAAAAGAATGTGAAAATCTTCACTTTTAGCACATTTTGGTCTGACAAAAAGAGGTGCCGGAATGTTGTACCCTTCACTTTGTGAAAAAATGTCGCGTGCCGAAATGTCACTTGACGAAATGTCGCCTGCCGAAATGTCCTGACACCGATTAAACACGGATATTGTAACCGTCTTACTATCTGACCACGGAAATTAAATATTACATAATCCCGATATTGAGTATCGGCCTGACATATAGTTTCAAGATCAAAACAATCACCCGGCCCCCACCAACGGTACCGCACAAATCAGCTTAGACATAATTCACCAAAATTTCTTGTATTGTTGAATGATTGATATTATTTGTATTTAAATTCATTTAAAAAAAATACACTTGTTTAAGTATTATAGATTGATCCTATCTTGCAGCGATTTGTGAAGAATTGAATGCCTATTTTCGATGTGAACACAATTTAGTGTTATTCTTAAAATAAACATTTTCATTTCAAAGTTATTAATCATTTGAAATGCCATCATGTCATGCATTTTGCGATACATACTGAAATATTAGAGTTCAAATAAGCGTAGCTTGATTTTTACAGCAAAATTGGTCTATCTGGCCTATGCATGTAACAGCTCACATGGCTCCGTGAAACGAAACATCGCCGAGCTCGGGCGCTGGTTGGTTAAACTGAGATATGACATATGCCCTCACTGAAGAGAAGACCATGCATGGGAAGTGATGAAGTGTACGAGATTCTGCAAGTCTAGAATATAATTACATATGTTGTTCTGAAAGTATATCAGAATGGGAGAAAATCTTTATTGATAAATATTTATTTGACAGCAGCTTGACTTGATGCCTCGTTAGAGATTTCCCCGTTATTCAGACAAATGATGACATTGAAGACCACAGGATGGACTGGTAATTCGATTGAAATTTGAGGGCCGCTCCCCATACGGATTTCGCGGCCCATCAACTCAATGTTCTTAGTTCATTTAAGATCTTTTGCAGCGCTAAATAAAATAAAATAAATATATATAATAAATAAGAATGAGAGAGCAGAGGGAGATATACATAGAAGTAAGGAAGAATCGGCTAATTCACTCGAAACCGCAGAATTTTAAAATGAACGCTCGATTTAAATTTTTGAGCACTCCATGTCAGCGTCCTCATGGACGAAGCAGTACCGTTGACAGTAAAACGTGTGTGACCGTAGGTCCAAAACTTTATTGCGCCCTGAATTACTTTAATTATTTGGTTAATCTGCTGGACACAGGAAATCAGCAACAAATAATACAAGGTAAGCATATTATTAAGGCACTCCTGCTAACAATGTTGTTTGAGTTTTTTCTTTCAAAGAAATTAACCCCCCCGACTCCTCCACTTCGCTGTTTTCTTTAAGTCGACGGTTTTTCACAGACCGACTATGGTGTGGCGCGTGAATCTTCAACACCTCCCATTCGATTGTCAAGCAGTCTTATAATCTCTTCCTTTGAACTTATTTTGATATCTTTGGCAGAGAATTCGTCTACGGGAAGTTCATGTCGAGTTAATTTGGGAACAATCGGGCCTAACTGAGAAGAAAATAAATACAATAATATAGATTCATGGAAATAAAAAAGCGTTAAAACTCTTCAATTCCAGTTAATAGTCTTGCGCCCGGTTTACAATTATTAGAGATCAATAGCCGCGTGAAATAAACATCACTAAGACTGAGTTGGATTTGCAATCAACGCCTCTAAGTATTACCCGACATGAAACTGATTGCTTCACACAGTGAAATTAACAACTCGCGCCGTCAATGGCCGACATATACAAACAACTCTATAACCGGAAGGTAAAGAGTTCATATTATTTTCTGCGATTCAGTATCAACAGGTCATTTATGAAGGAAGGTGCACCTGTCGGTGTCATTAACACAAATGACATATCGGTTTATTTCCAAAATCGACCGTAGTTCATGTCTTATTTCGCGTTATGACGTTAAACACTCTATGGTTGTCGGCTATGTTCTATGTATTCTGTAAAAGAGGCAAAGAATACCCATAATATGTCATTTATTCCGCGTCGAATATACACTCAATTATCCAGGTAAGAGAATATAATTCAAATATATATTCATTAGAGATAAACGAAACGTTTTATTTCAATTGGATCAGGAAAAGCTCAGGACATGGACAAACCGATTAAACGTTCAATAGTATGGAAAGACGTCTCGAAAAAAATCTTTGTCGGGATTTCATTTGGGCCGCGATATGCGTATACGACAAGCGGTCCGAAAATTTGGTGCCCGCACAACACTCCGATCGTCTGAGAAGCTACGAAACGGCCAAAGATACGGACATATAGAAACCGGGACCCTTTTCCAGATTACCAATAAATTTCATGTCCATTTTGAAAACCGGGACGTTTCGATCGAAATAGAACGGGTAGGAAACCGGGAGGCGTCACCACGAGCTGGTGTATCGTTTGTTCCTACACGTACATATAGCTATCAATATAATAGACTCTATATATAATACAAATTCAGATAACAATACATAATGCGATCGGGGATTGACAAGGAGATAGCATTTAGCCATTTAGGACGAACCGAATAATCAGTGTTTGACGCGATGGTATCGGCTCAAACCGGGGCAAAAACCTGTGCATTACTTTCTTTTGTCTTCTAATTATGCAGCTGGACTTCAACATCTAGTTACACGTAAAAGAAATTTACTGCCTGTCCAAACGTCAGAGAATTCGTCATTGAATTAACGGATTCTTTTCTCAGTGACCACGGAGATTGCGTTATCAGGTTGGATAATGCGAACATCACGTGATTGTATTATTGCGCCTTCGTTTTCCAGCGAACGATCAAACGATGGCAAACAAAGAAGGAAAAAAACGCAATGGTTTTCTGTAAAACGAACGACTTCGTTCACTGGCGAACGAACCAATGCGTTGAATGTTTTTTTCAATGGTTTTCCACGAAAATCAAAACGATGGGTGTAGAACGACTTGGGTTTTTTTCCGAGATTTAAACGAACGAAGCAAAAACGTTAATTGGGAACGCTACCTAATATGTATTCGAATCTATATACATGTATAATACAGACATTAGCTAAAACAGCAAACATGCGATGCATGGGGATGAAAAATCGAAAACAATCATTTAATTACAATACATATAAGGGAAGTGGGAAGAGGTGCCGACATACTGACAGAGTCACATGACTTCCCAGTATAGTCTTTCGGTTAACCTATTCTAAAGCACATACCAAGAATCTAACGATTCGTGATATGTGTTTATCTCAGGTACGGTTTTATTGTACCTGTTCATGTGGCAACTTGGATGATATGACCACACGGCCCTTAGCGCCGCCATAAGCGGTGTTAGATACAAATCTAGAGAGCTATAATGGAAATGGTCTGACAACTCGTATATTGGTAATTGGTGAGCTGTTTCGCTGTGACAACTCGTACACTGGGGATCGGTGAGCTGTATCGTCGTCAGATGAAAATGACGGCAGTTAACACAAAAGACTACTCTGTAAGGCCTGATGTCGACCCAGCATGAACTTCCCACAAATGCAAACATATATCAAAGACCAAAAGGTCTGTACATGGGGCAGATGGTACTGATGGTGAATATTTGTTTTAGATGCCATACTTTTCATTCATTTTAACCCTACCTGGTCTGGAGAGGGAAACTTTCCACCCCCTCCCCACCGTCCCGTTGTTTTTGTTTTTCTACTTCCGGAACGGCAAAAACTTAAGATTGTAATTGATCATATCGGCGTCATTTTAAACTTATTTGCATAACCCACTAAGCAGAGGATCAAGGGTACAATGTAAATTCAAAATTCCAACAAGGTGGGTACCAGAAAAGTGATGTTTTCGTCACGTTTCTTTAAAATTCCTGCCTTTTTATGCTCGGAAAAGTGGTCAAAAACCATTTTATTTCACATCAGATTATTATTTACCAATTTATCTTGCAGTTTTTATAAAGAAAACACACAAATAAAATCAAGAAAATCGTCATTTTACAAGATGACGTCACTGTGATGTCATCATGGCGGTCAACTTGGATTTATGTTTTTACATTTTCTAGTAGAACGTGACATGATATAGTGTGGTAAATTTCAGTACTCTAACCGTAGGGATAGTAGAAATATATAGAGACGCTCCCCGCCCCCGTGCGGTACACCACATATCGCCCAGGTCATATAGAGTTAAAACCACTCTTTCCAGAAATGTGATAGGGAAAGGGAATCAAATACACGTAAATGTTAGTTTGGCAGATGCAGAACAATTCTAAGTGGTGTGATAATAGTTGGTGAAAAATGGGATACATGCAAAATATGGTATATTCTCATTCAACCGCATCTTATCTCTTACCCACTCATTCTGCTGTTATTATAGTTATTGCAAAACATGATCAAAGTGCGGATTTCGGTACCGAATATGGTTGGACAGTCATCGTCAGTTTTCCCCACCTCTTACATACATGTATCTCATCAATTTATCAGCGGTATACTGTTAATCCCCGAGACCCGCCCACTGTACATGTCATTTGACAAATGTAGGTTTAGTTCGTGAGCAATTCACTGCACGACGTCAGCCATTGACGATAGTTCTTTTCTGGGTATTCTTGCATTTACTATGTTTGTCCCATGTTGAGGCTTTTGCTCCATCAGACGCCCCCGATGCTCACTCGTTAACGTCGGAAGAATTAATGATTTGAGCTGATCTGTCATCCGAGCTAACGTATCTAATTCGGCTGAAGCGGATGCTAGGCGCTGTGGCGCTACTTTCTATTTTCCACATGAACACTCACAATAAAAGCGCGGCTGACATACCATATCTACATCTTAAGAATCTCCGTATTCTAGTCTGAATGAGCGTCGCCGAGAGATGCTTCCCGTTGAGTCGTATGGGTGCTTTTTTAGTTGCCAGACATCGTCAATTTTTTTCACCTCTTTTATCACTCAGCAATCGAAGTGCAACCTTTCCTTTTGGATGAAATATATGGTACAGTACAGTTCTGCTCACAGTCTTAGCACGACATATACAGGACGTAGCTGCATCAATTTTTATTCATTTTCTTAGCGCCGAAAATTACTTATTGCAGCAGCTTTCGGACAAAGTTAGATTTATCGGAAATTATTTGGTGGAAAACGGCTGAATATTTAATGACGGACTAGACACTTGTAACTCCAAATCGAATAATTCAAACTTCTGGACACGAAATCGTAAACATTATAAACAACTAAGACAAACTCAATCCAATAGTATAGAAATATTTCCTACACAGGTGTACTTCCCAGCCAATATTACAGACGATCAACCCGAGTCTGTCATCGACTGTCCAGCGATATCGATAGTATCTTCGATACGTTCTAACTACATTAACGTTCTTCCTTACCCGACCTTCCGATGACATACCATGCCGACTCCCTCCACCACACAAACATCCCCTATTCAGTAACCTGGACTCGCCCAGCCGACTGTGGGGCCGAATTCCGTGGCCAAACTCGCCGCTGTAATTTCTCTGAGTTAACTTTCTTCTCCTTTCTTCCTTTTGTTTTATTTTTTTGTAAAATTATATTTTTGACCGTTTAAAATAAACCATTTATGGCTTGTCATAAATACTTACAAGAGACGTACACCGTTGTCTCTACTTCCAACAGAACCCGACACTCCAACGTGACCAATACATTTATCACAATTAGAAAACACCCTATTCTCCGTCTGAATATTTGTCATAGGAGAAGAAAATTGTAACATATTATTCCATAATTTTCGCTTAGCACCTGGGTGTTGAGTAATTTGCTAATTTGAATCAGATTTCCATCCAAACAAATTGAGTAGAGGACGATTGGTATTGTTTGAGAGGACTAATTCATCACCCTACTGCTATGTATAGACTGAAGGGGAAGTCTGAAGATGAGTATGGTCGAAATCGCGAACTGGAGAAGATGGATGCCATTGTCCGCCAACACACACATGTACCATAAATTGTTGATATCAAGATCATTGCTTTCTCAATTAACGTGAAAAACATCGTTCGATTCGCAACGAGGACCGAAGTAGATGTCCCACTCAGCTTCACAGTCGAAAACGCAAAATAATCCAGCTACATTTCCAACCTGTATCGACATTATAAAATTCCACTTTGTCTATTGGCGTTATTCTAGCGACGTTTTTACTTTGACATTCGTATTTCAGCCGATAAGTATTCGGGTTATTCAGAAAGTTACATCGACTTTTCTAGATTCTCAGTTTCATATCTCAATAAAGTCTCGTCTAGAAGCAAATCCCCAGAATGGCTATACGATAATTACCTTTGAGAGCAATGATCAATGAAGTTCTGTTATCATGTTGGCATCCATATTATATCAGCTATGCTTGGTTTAGTGTAATTTGTCATATTTGGCTATTTCCGACAAACATTCCACTTCTGCGTGGTATACTTCAGTCTTATATCGATTGATATTGGATCCGGACGAGGACGATATTTCTAGAAATACTTTATATGTATAGAACAAAATACCGGGAAGAGGGAAACTTCAGATATCAATGTTGCAAAACTTCGTTCCAGGTTATCAAATACAGAGGATTTCATTTCTCTACAGGCATGATTCTTGCGCATTATTCTAGTCTGGTGACGAAGTGCGATATCCCGGCATCTACTTTTATCGCAGAAGAACTCAATGATCTGTGGTTGATCATCGCTGATGCATTTTGTTTCTCTATACGCTCACACTCATTTGTACAACGCCAAGTTGTTTTGAAAGTCACTTGACCTTATCGTCTGCCTTTTTGAATTCAATATTGGCATACTGTGCCAATTGGAAAATTTTGCACAAGCTATTCAATATGGACCAAAGAATGAAATTATGATATTAGATAAGCAGGTCCGAAAAAAATTATTATATCCCAAAAATTGTTGGCTGCCACTATGAGTCAGAGTTTGGTCTGAATCGCTCTCCATTACCAATGTTGGCTCTTACACCCGTCAGTTGGATTATATCGGCTTTTCCGTGACTTATTATCTACCTATATTAAATCGGTAGCTCAGTTACTGACGTTGGTATTTGAAACACCATTAAAATATTAACCCCCCGATAAACTGGAGATATTACAAGTCACCCATAGCCGTACGTCGGTCCGAATGAGCCGAAATCCCGATAAGCTTCTCGGTCATCCGCGCCTCGACGTTGGAAGTTATTGGTCGCGCATAATCCTGTCTGGCGAAATTTTGCTAATCCTGACATGGACATTACGGCGATTTCTTTAGTTCTACAGCCAGGAAGATCAAATTACATTTTATCGACGTGTCCAACCGATAGCGGAATTTTCTCCCTCTAGTTGGATTGACATGGCTGAAAACGGTTTTCCTAGCCGACAGAAGCCGCATTCAACCGTTCTATTGTATGTTACTGATACAGATAACTGGATGACTCAGGTCCCGCTTCCACGATGCACTGCGCTTATATAACAGTATACAAGCTAAACTGACACCCCTGTTTAAATATTCACTTGTCTTCTGCTGTATTTTGTTGAGTTTGCTCTCTCTTATTAACAGAAGATAACTATGTATTTTATATGAGGAAAATGCCGTTAATACAATCGCACAAATCGAACTTTGTCTTGGAACAACAAAATAAACTTCTGGGATATCTCATATATTTAATTAAAGTGGCTAGATTACAGCACTAATGCAGAGATTTGGTAAAGAAAATATGAGTAATATTTTTACAAAACGTTACTAGCTAATGATATATCTTCATTAGATCGAAAAATTGACACGTGATTTAACACGAAGACAGTTTTGATATTGTTAATATCAGCTCTGTGGATTTAGAAACAACTCCGCCTGTTTGCCAACATCTTTACGCAACAACTGGCGGTCACATCGAAATGGTAAGATAAACAAATTTGGCTGAATTCAACGACTGGGAGTTGTGTTTGTGAGTGTGTGAATTATGGCGGGGGGAGGTGTAGGTGAAAGAGTGAGGACGACACAGTAAAATTTCAAAACTGTGGGTTAAGATGTATCGATTTTTGTTTCCTCAAAGCATGAATATGAAATATCAAGATTAATAACGTAAATAAAATGGGTCCCTGTATTACATAAACCCGGCAATCCCCTGTTGGTCAGCACATGTAGTATACCTCCATTTTGCTAAATAAAACACATCTGCTGGGCGACGAGAGCGGTGATGCAAGAGAAGCGATTACTTGACGGCAAATTGTTAAGATAACAGAAAAGGTAGAATTGATACATTTTATAGTCTCTTTTGTTGTGTTATTATTGACGATTTATTTAGTGATAATCTGTATTGGTCATGTTATTATAATAATGTCTCAAAATCGTTCAGCTACCGGACCATATTTGTTTATGACACCCAATTGGCGCAGCGTTTAAATTAAAAATCTATTGTTTAGTTCCGTGTATAAACAATTAGAACAATTTAAAGCTGAACACTTCTATTATACCCATACACACAACGGACTATTCCCGCCCACCGTTCCTGCCCTTCGGGTTCTTTTCATATCCCTCAATGGGGATTTTCAACTTGACTCGATGTTATTTGCCTTTCCTAGTCATATAATATGTGATTATATTGTATGCGTTGAATGCACCAGTGGCATGGTAATCCAGTGATAATCCAATGAAACGCAGATAATGGTTCCTGTTAAAGTGGAAAATAGTCAGCATAACTTTATACGGTTTAAAAACATCTGCACAAATATATGATATAGATATTATGACAAATATGATAAATCATACCAATTTAGAGAGATACACGAATTGAAGATAGTAAGATAGTATGACAGTTTTCAATGATGCCAGCAAGACCTCATGATGTTCCAAAAATAATATTCAGGGTAGCCAGTATTCCGCACATCTAAGCTGTTAAAAGTCTTAGTTGTAACCGATCCAGTAGTTGAGTATACAGTCATCGTATATTATGCCTCGCCTAGTTTTCGATATTCTCTTGCATTTAAAATATCTTAACATCTGACAAACTTTGTTCTTGAATAGAGCCATTTGTGACCAATCGAATACGGCACATTATAGACATTTGGGGTGATAGGAAAGTGAAAAATGCATGTTCTGCTCTGAAAAAAATACATAAGGCGATGTGCGACGCGAACGTCCGCCGTGAGTCGTATTTGAACGAAAGTACCAAACGCGACGAGCAACGGACGTTCGCATCACATTCTCGTCACCGTCTATCAATAGATTAACCTAGGGAATAGCGAAGCACAAAGACATTTTCGTAGCGGCCCCACGAGTGCTTCAAACTGACACTTCACACGACCCAATCGGACCAAAGATGCCCGTTCAAATGCCTTTTCGCCATTATTCTCTGTCCACGCATGCGCAAATCGGCGGCATATCCAGGATATCCCACCGAAGTCCGGCGCTGACCCACGAGTTGACCAATATGATACTCAACACGACCGATTCGGACTAGGGATGGTCGACCTCCACCCATGCGCACAGACCTTTTCAGTAAAATTCATACCATGGCATCGAGACCCCTCACATCGTATTCCTGATCGTAAAACAGAAAAATAAGATGCTACACTCCATACTGTCACGAAAAATACCCATGAGTGGGTTCCTATTGGGTCTATCAGGTCCCAAGTATATATATCCGCCATCCAACACCTGATGCAAACCGGGGTGTTTTCAACCGTTCATATTAAGTATGGAGTAGACTAGGTTCTCGTTAAGCGACGTTGAGATTGATCAAGACTTGGATGGGTCAAAAGGCGCTGTACTAGCTGGGCTGATGAGTGTCCATAGTATCACTGCATGTATGACAATGCATAATGTATGTATGGCTATAACACTGACTGTGAAATATTAAACTCTGTGGCCAATTGTTCTCCGGACATTCCCGGAGATGACCGGGTATTACCTTAAGATTACCGAACATTCCCGACGATTCCCCGTCAGTCAGACTGGGGATTAGTATTGATTGTGAAGTCACATGGACGGGGACTTATCCACATATTTAGTCATCTGTGACATCATATAAACACGTGCCCATAAGTGACGTCATCCCCGGAAGTCACCTTTGACACGGATGTGACGTCACCGGATGTGAAGTCATCCGTGATGTCATCCACCTCTTCATTTACAGCTTCATTTTCTCCAGTCCCTCAGAAATACGACAGAATAAGGGTTGTATATACTACTATGTATAATACAAGATGCTTAATTTCGCATAATAACATTTAAGGTATATATTGTTACTTCACTGGCGTGATTTTTCTGTCTTTATGTATCATATTTGTCGTAACGATAAATGTCATCCGGAGAACACTGGTCAGTCAAGCGGATCAGGCGAATGGAATACATGTACCTTGATATATTTTTGTGAACCTATTTTTGAACTATACAAAAATATTTAGATGGAATCGCGCGGTTATCGGGCGGTTCAAAAAAGTACTAGAACAACCTAAGAATTATTGTAGGGTGTACTGGACGATGTAAAAAATAGAGGGTCGGTGTACCATAATGTAACGGATTTACAGGTAAAACATGAATAATTTACAAAATCTTGCATCGGACGTCAACAGGCGACATCGGAGAGAATACCGAGCGGTGTACAAAGTACCAGAGCGTACAAGAAAACAAATTGGTACGGAGAAAACTTGAACATTTAATCAGAAAACGATACAAAAAACAAAACAGACGAAATGTTGTATCGAACATGTAAAATAAATGGCCTACTGCGAAAGCGTATCAGACGGTAACAGAAAACGGCGTATAATAACTCTATCACGGTAAGAACGAAAAGATAATAATTTTCTAACAGCATACCGGGGGAGACCGACCAGGAAAGATAGGCGGGATGATTCCAAATCGGACAGACGAGAGTGCGATTAAAATCGTACACCGGGTACGTTAGGAGACGGCAATTTTTAGTCGTTATTTATATGGGACATACACAATATTGTACTGGACATCACAGGAGAGTGCACCAGACGATATAAAAAGTACCGGACAGTGCAGCGAAAAAGAAAACAAACTGGTAGAAAACCTGTTGATTTAGCTTCAAATTTACAGTACCGGATGGTGAATGAAGTACCGGACGATATAAGCAAACAGAACGATTTAAATATCTCAGCCTGATCTATCATAATAATAATCGCGCGAGTGTTTTTCTTGAGCTGCGATCAAAACTGACGCACATTTGTAGCCACAAGAATTCGCATGTCGCATTCAATGTTAATTTATTTCTGTCATTTACTGCCTTTGTGACCTGGTAATGGTTACTAAGTGAAATAATTTCTTGCGGATAGCAACTTCCTAAATAATTCTGCAAATAAAACGAATCGTATAGCAGAACGCACCAGTCTTTCATCTCTTCGTCACTTCGCATCCTGACTTCGCGCTTCGCATCCTACCATCGTACTTCGCATCCTGCCTTCGTGTGTCGGTCCGTAATCATTAACACAATACAGCGATGTTCCTTCTCGGCCATCATATAAAATACATTACATTATTATTTCCGAGAAACGGGCAAAACGCATCTCCGGCAAACTAGGACCGGGAGTTTCTGGGGCCTATACGGGTCCTGGTCCTTCGTCTGTTGCTCTTTGAGAGTTCGCTTATTTTAATAATCTTATGTTAATAAATCGTATTCGTATCGTACTGTTTTCTAATGTTCCAATAAGAAATACAACTACAAAGTCAAATAGAGTCAGGCATGATGTGTGACTTTTTGACTGCGGCGATCTAGGATCCGGAGCTTTCCTTGGCCTGTGTGGCCCCTGGACCCTCGCCGGTTGGGCTGTCATAGTCGAACCCCCTATGAATTTTCGCTAGATCCGCTCTTGAAGATGCGTGTTTCATGTTCATGTATCTAAGTATGATAAACGTGCAAATATCAGTCCCCCCTCCCCAAAGCCAATATATGATAACAAGCGGAATATAGGTGACCATCGCCAAATAACCTAATATACCTCGAAATAATTCCATAATAATTACGGGTGCTTATATCTTTCTATCTACATGAACTTCTGGAAAGTAGACCCATACGTTGAACTTTGAGCAAAATACCGGCCCGAATATTTGCATTTAGTATACTTAAATGAACCGTGGGCTACAGCTAATCCGCTAAACTGACATGCTTGTACAACGAGAAGAAAGACTGGTGCAGTCTGCTATATGATTCGGTTTATTTGCAGAATTATTTAGGAAGTTGCTATCCGCAAGAAATTATTTCACTTAGTAACCATTACCAGATCACAAAGGCAGTAAATGTCAGAAATAAATTAACATTGAATGCGACAAGCGAATTCTTGTGGTTACAAATGTGCGTCAGTTTTGATCGCAGCTCAAGAAACACACTCGCGCGATTATTAATGTGATAGATCAGGCTGAGATATTTAAATCGTTCTCTTTGCTTATATCGTCCGGTACTTCATTCACCACCCGGTACTGTAAATTCGAAGTTAAATCAGCAGGTTTTCTACCAGTTATTTTCTTCTTTTTTGCTGCACTGCCCGGTACTTTTTATATCGTCTGGTGCACTCTGCTGTAATGTCTCATGCAATATTGTGTATGTCAAATATAAATAACGACTATAATTTGCCGTTTCCTAACGTACCCGGTGTATGGTTTTGATCGCACTCTCGTCTGTTTGATTTGGAATCATCTCGACTATCTTTCCTGGTCGGTCTCCCCCGGTATACTGTTAGAAAATCATAGAACTGGCTGTGGTCTTTTCGTTCTTACCGTGATAGATTTATTATACGCCGTTTTCTATCACCGTCTGGTACGCTTTCGCAGTAGGGCATTTATTTGACATGTTCGATACAACATTTCGTCTGTTTTGTTTTTTGTATCGTTTTCTGATTAAATGTTCAAGTTTTCTCCGTACCAATTTGTTTTCTTGTACGCTCTGGTACTTTGTACACCGCTCGGTATTCTCTCCGATGCCGTCTGTTGACTTCCGATGCAAGATTTTGTAAATTATTCATGTTTTACCTGTAAATCCGTTACATTATGGTACACCGACCCTGTACTTTTTACATCGTCCAATACATACTACAATAATCCTTAGGTTGTTCTAGTAGTTTTTGAACAGCCCGATAAGCGCGCGATTCGATCTAAATATTAAGAATATTTTATATTCCCGTTTAAGTTGAGGTTTACAAGTATACATCAAGGTATTCCATTCGCCTGATCCGCTGGATTGTCCCGTGTTCTCCGGATGACATTTATCGCTACGACAAATATGATACACAAAAACAGAAACATCACGCCAATGAAGTAACAATATATATCTTAAATTTTATTATGCGAAATTAAGCATCTTTTATTGTACATAGTAGTATATACAACCCTTATTATGTCGTATTTCTGAGGGGCGGGAGGAAATGAAGCTGTAAATGAAGAGGCGGTTGCAATCACGGATGACTTCACATCCGGTGACGTCATATCCGTGTCAAAGGTGACTTCCGGGGATGACGTCACTTATGGTCACGTGTTTATATAACGTCACGGATGCCTAAATTTGTGGATAAGTCCCCGTCAATACTAATCCCCAGTCTCACTGACAGGGAATCGTCGTGAATGTTCGGTAATCTTACTGTAAGATCTCCGATGTCCGGAGAACAATTGACCACAAAGTTCAACTTCCACCGTCAGGGTTATAGCCATACATACATTATGCATTGTCATACATGCAGCGATACTATGGACACTCATCAGCCCAACCAGTACAGCGCCTTGTGACCCATCCAAGTTTGTTTGTTTGTTTGTTTATTCACCAATCAAAAGGATGAAATAAAACAGTCATATACAGAAAGGGAATGCAAGTACAGTAACTTATAAAGTTATGCTGACTATTTTCCGCTTCAACAGGGACCATTATCAGCGTTTCATTGGATTATCATTGGATTACCATGCCAGTGGTGCCTTTAGCTTATACTCCGCATACATTATAATCACATATTACATAACTAGGAAAGGCAAATAACATCGAGTCAAGTTGAAAATCCTCATTGAGGGATGTCAAAAAACTCGAAGGACAGGGGAGGCGTAGGGAATAGTCCGTGATGTGTATGGGTTTAATAGAAGCATTCAGCTTTAAATTGTTCTAATTGTTTATACACGGAACTAAACAATAGATTTTTAATTTAAACGCTAGGCCAATTGGGTGTCATTATTATAATAATAACATGACCAAACAGTACAGATTGACCACTAAATAAATCGTCAATAATAACACAACAAAAGAGACTATAAAATGTATCAATTCTTCCTTTTCTGTTATGTAAACAATATGCCGTCAAGGAATCGTTTCTCTTGCATCACCGCTCTTGTCGTCCAGCAGATGTGTTTTATTTTGCAAAATGGAGGTGTACTACATGTGCTGACCAACAGGGGATTGCCGGGTTTATGTAATTCAGGGACCCATTTTATTTACGTTATTAATCTTGATATTTCATATTCATGTTTTGAGGAAAAAAAATCGATACATCTTAACCCACAGTTTTGGAATTTTACGGTGTCGTCCTCACTCTTTCACCTACAATCCCCCCCCCCCCCAATAATTCACACACTCACAAACACAACTCCCAGTCGTTGAATTCAACCAAATTTGTTTATCTTACAATTTCGATGTGACCGCCAGTTGTTGCGTAAAGATGTTGGCAAACAGGCGGAGCTGTTTCTAAATCCACAGAGCTGATAGCTAAACAATATCAAAACTGTCTTCGTATCAAATCACGCTTAATTATTTCAGGCAAAAATTTTAGCGAGGGAGACACCTTATTGCTCGGTTTGCACATATTATAACCATTCCCACATGTCATCACAATATCTCAGTGATATCCATACTTAAATATGAATTGTTATCTGAAGTACATGTAATTCAATGTTGAGATGTCAGTTTGCTCGGTCAGTTTGCAGAGCAGTTAAAATTGTGCTTTTAGTTGAGTTGTGGAAGCATGCGCTTTTTCCTGTCCTCTAGTGGGAATATTCGGAGTTCTCGCCTATACAAATGCCGGTGGTATAATAGAAGCGAGGGTACGTCTCTTAACCATTTCACTCTTGAGTAAGGCAACCTTATATTACATGTGATACTTTCGGTCCTCCAATCTCGTCATACTCATATTCTCTCAATTTATTCATCGAAGAATAACAATCTCGTGTTGCGATTATTGCCCTCTTTGTTTGATCAAATGTAAGTGAATAACTCATCATACTTACCGATATACATATTACATTACACTAGGAAGCCTTTTTCGATCTAATGAAGATATATTATTAGCTAGTAATATTTTATAAAAATATTACTCATATTTTCTTTACCAAATTTCTGCATTAGTGCAGTAATCTAGCCACTTTAATTAAATATATGAAATATCCCAGAAGATTATTTTGTTGTTCCAAAACAAAGTTCGAATTGTGCGACTATTAACGGCATTTTCGTGATATAAAATACACAGTTATCTTCTGTTAATAAGAGAAAGCAAACTCAACAAAATACAGCAGAAGACAAGTGAATATTTAAACAGGGGTGTCAGTTTAGCTTGTATACTGTTATATAAGCGCAGTGCATCGTGGAAGCCAAACCTGAGTCCTCCAGTTACCTGTATCAGTAAAATACAATAGAACGGTTGAATGCGGCTTCTGTCGGCTAGGAAATCCGTTTTCAGCCATGTCAATCCAACCAGAGGGAGAAAATTGCGCTATCGGTTGGACACGTCGATAAGATGTAATTTGATCTCGTAGAACGAAAGAAATCGCCGTGAGGATCCATGTCAGGATTAGCAAAATTTCGCCAGACAGGATTATGAGCGACCTAAAACTTCCAACGTCGAGGCGCGGATGACCGAGAAGCTTATCGGGATTTCGGCTCATTCGGATCGACATACGGCTATGGGTGCCTTGTAATATCTCCAGTTTATCTGGGGGGTTAATATTTTAATGGTGTTTCAAATGCCAACGTAAGTAACTGAGCTACCGATTTTAAATAGGTAGATAATAAGTCACGGAAAAGCCGATATAATCCAACTGACGGGTGTAAGAGCCATCATTGGTAATGGAGAGCGATTCAGATCAAACTCTGACTCATAGTGTGCATGCGTTCATGGATGATGTCTCTTTCTGTTTTATTATTTTATATCAACTCAATTTATTATTACGTGATATGATGATTTCTAGGACGCTATCCACGAATCATTTTAGATTTAAATACCAATGCCCTAGCGTTGCTAAATTACCTGTTGGAAATTCATCAGACGACAAACCAGAGTCATTGTTTTTGGCGTTTTTATCCAAATTAAACGAGATGCCATAACAAAAACATCGATCTTTATTCTGTTATATGGTAGAGCGAGGAGACAGACTCTGGCCATCCCCTGTTCATTGGCTAATAATCCACAGAGTTCTTCAGTCAGTAGTCGTGATGCTATCTTTATTTCTAAAACTTACATACCAATTGTAGTACCGCTTTCATACAAATATTATGTCTGGCGGATATGTGAGTGTCACAATCCCACGATCACGAGCAAGCGTCATATCCGACATTCATTATTCAATCGTGTTCAATAAACGAATTTCGAATCAATAGCAGAAAATCCTATTTCATACGACAGTTAGAACCAGTTACAAATATGTATGAAATAACAAAAATAATAAAAAAACGCAAAATGGTTTTCTAAAAGTCAGAAGCGGTGAACAGTTTCTAATGATTTTAGTAAAGATGCGATGATGTTCTATACGTAAACTCATGATCACTGGCCATTATTCGTTATCCAAATGAATTTCCAAGTCGTTTTAGGGCATGTATCTCAGTCACGCTTTGATTGTGGTTCTTCATTGAAACATCATAAAGATGTTGAAACACATGCAGACTGTGACGATTTTAATCAATGCCACAAAAAGTTACTGCAGGAACTTCTCAAACAAGGCTTTACCATCATTCTGCCATTCAGTCGGCTAATCGTTCGAAAGTCAGAACTGAATCAGCCCGGCCGCGCATGAAACGCTTTGCTAAAGTAATCAGGCGTGTATGCTCTTGACTACATACATCAAGCTAATCAAGAAACGCTGGTTGAATATCTTTACATCACAAGATAATAAACTGGATGGAACATATCGCTTTTCAAATATAGCAGGTTCTGGCAAGAGCATATTAAATACTCCTCACTGACAGTCTATATCTACTGGGTTTGAGAGAAAACTTGAGCTAACATGCTTCCCGATAATATTTGAAGGTCCCTTGGTAGATATGGGTTATTTCAAAGAATATTCCTCCGATGTAAAATCAAAAGAAACAACAAAATGTACACCAAGGCATGCCAAAACCGGTTTTACAAGAACGGATCACATGTTAGCTGCGCTATGTAATACGGTATTCCAGTTGCTGTGGGGTTTGTCAACCAGTACACTTCGACGTAGCAATGTAAAATTTCCTTGGCGCCCATTGTTTGACTGTATTGGTTGTAATCGTTTCTGCATTAAATACCGCGCTCGAAGAAACCGGATACTACTGAAAACGCTGCAAAGCCTTCATAATTCACGCTAAATTTAATAAATTATTTCGCGATATGGATTATGCCGCATTTTCTACTCGATTGCTCCATGCATCTTCAAAAATATTCAATCGACTTGGAGATCATTTATTCCGGTTCATTCCATTTCCTTTTGAACGTACAAAAATTTGATCAAGTGATATCTGAAGAAAAATGCTAACTGAAACTGTAGTGTATAAACTATTGTTTATTGCCATTAGTAATGTGTAGTCACATTGTTCTACCGAAACCATTTTACCAGACAATTATCTTGCCGTATCCAATCTTTTCAACGTTCAACGGAGATCTCTTGAATAACGTTTAACCCAGCCAGGCCTGCCACCCCCCCTCCAACAAACGTTCTGTGCTATCTCCGAAGCGACAAAAAATTTAGAGCTGGCACTCCGGAACTTTGTAGTTTTCATATTGGACTCATTTTGAACCTATCTGCATAACCCCCTGAGCAGAGGATAATGGGTAAATTCAAGATGGAGGCCACAATGGGGTACCAAAAAAGTTATGCTTTCGTCATTTTTCTGCAAATTTTCCACTTTTGGCAAACACTATTTTATTTCACATCACATTAATATTTACCAATTCATCATGCATTTGTTTTGCGGAGAAATCTCATAAACAACAAAATCGACAACTCTGACCGAAATATCGACCAAAAATGCTTTTTACCCTCGGCCAAAATTTTGGCCGAAGGGTATTCTCGTCGGCATGTACGTCGGTCCGTCTGTCTGTCACAGCTTTCTCGTTACCAAGATATCTTTAGAACAACTCACCCTAGGCACACCAAACTTGCAGTGCACATCCATATCCTCGTGACTCAGAACCCTGTTGAATCTGTACCCGATTGGTTGGAAACTTTGGCGGTCATCTCTAATTTATGCGAAACTGTCACAACTTTCTCATTACCAAAATATCTTTAGAAAGACTTACCCTAGGCACACCAATCTTGCCGAGCACATCCATATTCTCGTGACCCAGAACCCTATTGAATCTGGACCCGATTGGATGGAAACTTTAGCGGACATCTTTAATTCATGCGAAACAATTAATCTTATGTATCTCGGAAACCATTTCGCTGTTCAGTGTGAAACTTCATATAGATCATCGATACATCAAGAAACTCAGTTTAAAGGGATGACCAAACCAGTTTCCCTGATTGGGTGAAAGCCTTGGCGGCCATATTCAGTTGATGCAGAATCTTTAATGTGTATTTCTCTGATACCGTTTAAGTATTATATTCGAAACTTGGTATACAGCAATGAATAACCGCATCAGTTTCTCTGAGTGGCGGAAGGAAGGGCGGCCATCTTTAATTTATGCAAAATCATTAATGATCTCTATCTCTGATACCGTTCAGGTGTTCGATGTAAAATTCATCAAGAGACTTACGATGAAGGACAGAACTGGTTTCTCTGATTGGGCGGAAATCTCGGCGAACATATTTAATTTATGTCTATCTTTGATACCGTTCATGTGCTCGATGTCAAATTTGGTAAACATCATCGATACATCAACAGACTTACGATGAATGACATAACTGGTTTCTCTGATTGGGCGAAATCGACCATCTTTAATTTATGCAAAATCTTTAATGATGTATATCTCTGATACCATTGAAGTGTTCTATACGAAACTTGGTATGCAGCATTGATGTATGAAGAGACTCGCAATGAGTAACCACATCAGTTCCTCTGAGTGGCGAGAAGGATAGACGGCCATTTTTAATTTATGCAAAATCATTAATGATCTCTATCTCTGATACCGTTCAAGTGTTCGATGTAAACTTTGGTATGCATCATCGATGCATCAAGAGACTTAAGATGAATGATAGAACTGTTTTTTCTGATTGGGCGGAAATCTTGGCGACCATTTTTAATTGATGCAAAATCATTAATCATGTATACCTCTGATACCATTGAAGTGTTCTATACGAAACTTGGTATACAGCATTGATGTTTTAAGAGACTCGCAATGAGTAACCACATCAATTCCTCTGAGTGACGAGACGGATAGATGGTCATCTTTAGTTTATGCAAAATCATTAATGATACCGTTCAAGTGCCCGATGTAAATTTGGTATACATCATCGATGCATCAAGAGACTTACGATGAATGACAGAACTGGTTTCTCTGATTGGACGGAAATCTTGGGGACCATTTTTTTTTATGCAAAATCATTAATCATCTATATCTGCATTAATGATCTTTATCTGATACCATTTTGTGTTTCATATGAAACTATAAGTCATCGATACATCAAGAAACTTGCAATTAATGACAACCAGTTTCTCTGATCAGGTAGAAAACTTGATTGCCATCTTTAATTTATGCAACATACCTCCGCTACTGTTCAAGTGTTGGTGCAAGACTTTGTATACATCATCAATACATCAAGAGACTACAAATGAATGACACAACCGTTTTCTCTGATTGGATAGAAGCATTGGCAGCCATTTGTAATTTATGTAAAATCACTGATGATCTATATATCCTTTGATACTGTTCAAGTGTTCAGTATGATGATTGGTATACGTCATCAATACATCAAGAGTCAAGTAGTCAGATAATCTGTATACATGTAGTTGTCACTT
The DNA here is from genome assembly GCA_036873755.1 of Hanleya hanleyi. Taxonomy (NCBI): domain Eukaryota; kingdom Metazoa; phylum Mollusca; class Polyplacophora; order Lepidopleurida; family Hanleyidae; genus Hanleya; species Hanleya hanleyi. The sequence goes on from JAVTVY010036940.1 coordinate 41,780, forward strand.
GACTGCTTGGTGTTCCTGACGTCTTCAAAGTAGTATGGTTCAAAATTGAATACATTATGAATGGCTGGCGCCCATAGCTGAGGGGTTTTCAGACGCGCAGATGATGATGATGATGTCACCGTGAGGTCATCAAAGTGGCCATCTTATATTTTTTTACATGTTGTGGTAGAGCTTGATTCAAGGTTACATTGTGTTTGATCCCCTAGCTCAATGGGTAAGAAAAATAATTGGGGGGCCGAAATGCCCACCTCCATGGCCTAGACAGTTCCCATAAAGCGCAGGCCAGATAGGGTTAACATCGTTTATGGCGAGGCAGAGCCGCATGTAATTGACAATTCAACCATTAAACCAACAGAACACAGGGATCCTCGCAGCAACCGAACTGTATCGTTGATTTTCATGAGAAACTGTTGAACGAATTTACTTCCACACCAAATAATTCTGTAACTGCTCCAGTTAAAATTCGACCGCACTGAACGTCAGAATTTTCTATATCAATCGAAGTAAGACATTGAACCATCTGACCAATACATTGTTTTACTATCATTAGCCATCAATGTTCTTGTGATTGCCATCTCGTATCAATAATAAATTGTTGCATTTTCGCTCACGTTGGCTTTACATGTAAATGTGTTCCCTAGCATATTTGTATGGGTGAGCACTATACTAGCCTCTAACAATAAAATTCGTGCTATACCGTCTGCAATACCGCTATAGTATTGCTTACAGATAACGCGTCTTTATCAGTTGCTCCCGATGTCTCAGAAACCTTATATGATTCTTGTCACACTGTGAGATCCGTAAAGATATCTTCCCGTAATTAATTTTTTCTCAAGGTTGACGTTCCTGTGACGGTGCCAGAGGGTTTTAATTTCAGATAGTTCATCAGTCATCCCAGATATAGCAAATCTAATTGTGAGAATGATGGTAAAATCAATTCTGATATTAAGGAAATCAGTGTTGCTGGTTGCCCCAAGGCTCGTTGCATTCGTTTAGTCAGCTAATCAACAGAAAATCAAACGCCCATTTGTATTATGAGTAGCTTCTCCAGATGCCATTGATCACCTTTACACTATAACATATTTTGATCATGTTAGGTTCGAAGAAATAGACTAATGCTGTGTGTTTCCATCCTTCCGTGTTTTTCTTTTGCGCTGCTCACGATACTATTTCCCCTCACTTTGGCACAAACAAGCTCATGTTTCTTCGATAGAGACTGTAAAATTCCGCAATACTCACGCCCAATTGTCGCGCTCACTGATATGAGAACAGATGGCACAAGTAGAGATAATTAGCGAGCAATATTTAATTTATAATTTAAATTAAATGACATTGTACGTTTTGATTCACATATCATAATTCTCATACAGGTATGTTTGTGTTGTTCAATGTTATACAGGAACTGGATCAGATTGATACATGTCATTTAATTAGATTGTCGCACTCACATATTCACAATACGGTCGAGACGTCGTCGTAGCAGCAAAGAAAGTCCAAATGAACCTGGTCGTATGACAAAATTATATTTGACGCTTCCACCGCTTCGATATTATGTGATAATAAGACAAAATGTGACCAAAAGCTCGAATGTATATTGGCTACAGAAAAAATATCGCAAGCGATGCGGTCAAGAATTGCCAAACACCCGACTCGGTTGGCTCCGACTCAGTGATGTGAAATGAAAACAATTTGAGGCGTCCGACGAAGTCGCAAGTAAAAGTTCATCGCAGAACCAGCCGATTCCTTGCGATCTTGTCCAAATTCTACGACAGTATCGCGAAGTGTGCGCCGGTTTTGAACGCTAGTTTTTGTTTAAAAAAAAAATTCTGCACGATATATCTTGACCAAAGTTAGCTCAGAAATCACATTAATTCGGCAACAAAATACTTACAAAAAATTTAAAATGTTAACATTTTCAAGATAGTGGGTATCCCTCTTCGGCGTTTATCAGTAATGAATAGGCGAAAGAGGATAATTTAAGAGAAGTGAAAGTCATATTTAATGGCACACGATGACTGTTCGGCAAATCTCTACATGAATACAAAACTCACTCACCCATGACCAACGCATGGCTTTCTATATTGCAATAGTCTATTTAAATAATCTAATCTTAAAAATCAGTAGCATTCAAGATTACCGAAGTATAAAGAACATCAAGATGTGCAATTTGTATAAATATGACTGACCCTGCTGCTAGATATCTGGGAAAACTCATCAATTTTAAAACAAGCCATACACTTCCTTGAATAGAGTATCGAATTTGTGGAAGCTCTCCTGATCAGGTTAATCAAATTTAAAACGGTTTGTCATCGCATAATATATATGTATGAAGGAATCAAAGTACCATAGATATTGCAGCATTCGGTACTGGAATGCCTCATGTGCTCATAGTATATTATTATAGAACCTCGGTATGATGTCTGAGTGATGACAATATATTGGTGCGATATTTGTCGAATGGCATGTACAGAGGGCGGGCCTCGGGGACTTTAATAGTTCACCAGCAGATTCCTACAATATGCAGGTAATAATGAACAGGATTTGTGATACCTGAGTGATGATAATAACACTCGATTTGTCATGGCTGCACCAATAATTTCTGGATTTCAGAGTATTAAAACTTGAGAACTATACAAATTAGCTGCCCGTTGCAGAGAGCCCGACAATTTAATAATATTCAAACGAGGATGAAACTGAAAAGTGTTCATAGTACTTATAAATAACAACGTGATAAATTCACTGCGCAAAATGTTCGAATCGAGTGTCAGATCTAAGAGCCAAAGCCGTATGGCGCCATATTGTATTGGAGTATCGAGACAAATCAGACGTGATGTTCACGATTGTGTTTTCAACGAATGGTTTCGTGTCACACCAGGGTGTTTTAAAGGCAGTGACTTTTGACAGTCGAATTGAGAAGACGAGAAATATCAAAGGTTCAAAGGGTCTGCCGAAGATTGATTTGCCTCCATTGTGGAATTGAATTGTGATTATTGCGCCGCTCTTCATTCATCACCAATTTATAGCCTACTTAGTCGATTTGCATAACCATGTCATTGCAGTTGATCTATGCATATCAAAATGCGCTCAGTGAGTCTACTCGGCATTGATTCGTTAGTGAATTAAGAACGATAGATAAATGATATATGCATATGCGTGAGTAATCCACCAATTCAAACACGAGCATTACCACTTCGACAATCCAAGAAGTTCTGATACGCTGAGCATTTCAATTCGTCCGCTCTGAGTCGTCCGCCTGGTATTACCCGCGAACATTAATGTGCTTACTTTCTTGCATATCATGTGATGTATCTACTTCAAGAAATGTACTTTGTTCACTCTGAATTCGCCTATCAGTGGTGTTTTTTGTTTCAGTCAATCTGTGGACGAATCATTGAGCATTTATTCGTCATACGGCCACGTATTGTAATGATGTTTTGCCGTGGGACAAACATAAACAAGCAGACAAACATTTACTCACGAGGATTTACAATGCTGGTTATAACTGATGAAATTATTATCTTTATTCTATGAAATCAGTACCAAATTCTCCAAATTTCACTGTTATCTACGGTTAAGAGTTTAGTAAATTACGAATTTCAATAACGTTACCGATAACGAATTAAACAATAAAATAAATATTTTCAATTTTTTTTTCAAACAACCGCACAACAAATAAGAGTATAAACGTTAGTATGAAATAGGCAAATCCTAAAGCGAACCCAGAACACTTTTTGATATCGCTTTTGGCTCTGCCTATTTCATATCAAATTCTTCACAAATTCGAACAGGACAACACATATTTATTTGCACACTTACGTCGAAAGGGAAAAAGGTAATGCAGAATATAAAATATTTATGTAAGCAAATAATGTATGTGCATTGCCTATATACCGGTAACAAAAATCAGGAAGTCCTTGATACTTGATATTTTGGAAAAGGTTCCTTGAAAGTCTTTAAATTATGTTCAGATCATCAAAGATTAGAAAAAAGAGATTGAAAATGTGGCGCAACTTTGTTTCACAAGAGCCAGAATTGGCGCTGATACACGCCAACACAAGACATCGTCTCTCCTTATGTATCATGTAAAAACATATTTTAATGATATTCTGATTGTGGGGTCACAGTGATCTTGACTTTTGATTTGACCTAAATTTTGGTATATGACACATTGTCCTATCAATGTATCTACCGACAGATTAATCTCCTAATGTATCTCGTGGTTTTTCAAAATCTCCAGATTTTAGGGTGACAGTGACCTTGACCCTGACCTAAATTTTGATAGGTGACACATCCTCTCCATATAGTGTATCTACTGAGCTGGAAACAAAATCGGTTTTGAATGACTTCTTGATCTTGGGGGTCACAGTGATCTAGATCTAAAGTTTGGTACATGTTTCATCGTTTCCCCGTAATGTATATATGGACACAAAACAGATTTTGGGTTCACACTGCTCTTGATATTTGACCTTGACATAAAGCTTAGTACGCAACAGAAGAATTTCCTAGAGAGGCTAGTGAATGTAGAAAGAAAGCAGGTTGAACTAGAAAAACAGTTTTCGGATGACGAAATCTCAAGACTGAAAAACGATCAGGCCATAGCTGCCAAGGCAATTTCTGAACTAAAAAAGCTCATTTCAAATCTTGAAGAGGAAAATCGTCAACTAAAGGAACGAATAATTGACAACAAGCGCCACAGCCGTGGTTTCAATCTTCGGTTTGGAGGAATGCCCGAAAATCCAGGAGAAAACCCTACGGAAATCATTTAAAAAATCATAGACAAAGACCTAAATCTCCGAGATATCAAAGTTGAAAACGCGCATAGAACGAGTGGACCTAGGCGTGAGGGTGTCACCAAGCACATTATAGTGCGATTTCTTCGTCGTCGCGGAAGACGCGAGGTACTGATGGCTGCCAACAAAATCCTGAAGGGCAAAGCTAACGGACGATCTTGTTCCTGAGGACAGAAAAAAGAAAACCCCGTTCCGAGAATATATGAATAAGTGCTACCAGAAGGCCAAGAAAGTTAGATTCGCCAGGGGGAACTCTTTGTAGAGGGTAAGGAAATTCCCAAATCTACCATCGTCCCACCCCTGTCAAATTGATAATCTGTGTTGACACTGTCTCTAACATCTGAATTTTGATACGCACAGTAATTTATATATTAACCGACAATGATCTCTCTACAACGAACCTCTATATTTTTTTTTTATCTTTTTTGTGTGTGTGTTCTAAATGTTGATGGTCAATCTTGTCCGTCCATGCTCAACACTGCTCATCATAGCTGTCGTGTATTGATAATTGTTCGCTCTGATCTGATGAATGTTATTTACTTTGGGACAATACAGTGTGAAATCTGGCCCCCATCCTTTGTGCAAACGGGAATTACATGTACCTACTTTTTAAATCTCCGCACTGTTTCATTTTTTGGGATGTTTCTTTGCTACAGTGTTTACGGTAAAGTTGTGCATTGCATTAGTGTAAATCACTTAATCTGGGCCTGCACGAATTGGTTACGATATCCGCGGCTTTTGTTACTCTCTTTTAATTGTCCTAGTTCCTGCTTTACCTGCCGAGTTAGTTGAAGAATGGTATTTCGTGTCGTCTTCTGTGGCACCCATGTAATTATATTTCAGCCTGATACCTGTGTTATCGTACTGGTGCGCTGCTAAGCTAGTGGCTGGTGTTCTTTGTGTTTTCCGAACCCCGTTTTCTGAGGTGGTCTGCTGTACATTGTGTAATGGGACACGCTTCAATGGACACACAACCCTCTGGACCTTACACCCACATGCGGTGTGGCGTACTTTGCTCAACAGTGTTTAAATCTCACGCTGTGTTCTACGGCATGCACATTGCCTAAACTATTTACATCATATATAGCGACACGAAATTGACGCTTTGATTCTTGTTCTTTGTTTCTGACCTCTGTACCACACTAACGCACATATACATGGATACCAGTTTACTTCAATGATACTATCATGCCACACCATATGATCTATAAATGGCATATTATCTATAATTATCTATAAACCATTAATTGTAACGGGCCAAACATATTGCATGCGCACTGTACCTGGTTGATAATGCCTTACATGAACGACACCTTACATGCATGGCATACATGATAAAAGTATGCAATGACATCATAATATTGCAATACATTTGCAATCAAAACAATACACTAATATACGTATTGTCACGTTATGCCATGAAATTTCTTTTCTCTGATGATGTATTATTTTCTTGCAAAATGTACAAAAGCCAAATCTTACAGTGGTATTTTTTTTTTCCTTCCGTCTCTTTCCTGTCGCATGGTTTATCCTTTCACTTATCTCGCCTCCCGAAAAACCTGATTTAATTCGTTATGTCTCTATTGCTTCTATTCATTTACAGTCTTGTTTATCCTTTAATTTGTGTATATTGGGCAACATGTGACATTTTTTTTAGTTGGGTGAAAATGGGTTATATGACTTGTATTTCTCCATTACTCCATCATGAATCAAGACGTAGCTGATGAGGATGTTCCATTCTCGGACCTGTTGTCTTTTTTGCCATTCTATAACGAAAACGTCATACAGGAATCATATGATCAGCCGACTAACCCATCCCCTACCGTGGATTTTACATTCCTAAGTAGTAAATGTTTTAATCCCTTACAATTAAATGATATCGACCGTAGCAAATCCCTAATTGATGACAATGAATATGAAATCTACCACTGGAAAAATATTGATGCTCATCAATCAAACTATTTTACCGAGACATCTTTCATAGAAGAAATAAATATTCACAATTTCGAACGAGATGAACCACTATCATTTCTGCACATGAATACTAGGAGTTTAAGGAAACATTTTTCAGAAATTTTAGGTACTGTATACAATTTGAAGCATGACTTTTCTGTCCTTGGATTCTCTGAGAGTTGGCTAAATCCCGCTAATGAAAATTTATTTGATATTCCTGGCTATAGGCCCTTTCCCTCATCAAGATTTAAAAAACGCGGCGGTGGTCTTATCTTTTATGTTAAGGATACCATCCATTCTTGCAAATTACGCGAGGATCTGTCCTTCCTTGATGATGAAGGCGATTTTGAATCTCTTTTTCTTGTTTTCTTGAACTAGAGCTTAATAATACCAAATATTTAATTGGCTTATTTTATCGTCCCCCTGGTAAGAACGTACATAGTTTTAATAAACATCTATCTTCTATCTTAACCTCACCTGACATAGAGAGGAAAAAATGTGTCCTGATGGGAGATTTTAACATAGATCTCTTTAAAACCGATATCCATAGCCCATCAAAGGATTTCCTTGAAATTATGAAATCACACTATTTTTCCCCCAGATTACTAAGCCAACCAGAGTTAAAACACATACAGCAACTTTAATCGACAATATTTTCTTAAATTTTCATGAAGATAATATTCTGTCAGGTATATTACTAACGGATATCACCGATCACTTCCCCATCTTTCACTTTCTAAAATCAGACCACAGCAACATATCCCCTAATCCAGTAATATCATACCGACAAGTCAATAATGACAGAAAAAATGTATTCATCCAGAGGATGACTGATACCGTTTGGGATGATGTCTATCAGAAAGATGCTGACACTAACAATGCCCTTGATAATTTTCTTACTAAGTTTGATGCTATTTATAACGAGTGTTTTCCATTAACTACTAGTGCACCATCTTCTAGGCGCATTATCAAGCCTTGGATAACCCCGGGAATCCTAAACTCGATCCATGTAAAGAACAACTTATACCGACAATACCTTTCTAACCAGGATGAAAATACTCGTAAACACTATAGAATTTTCCGTAACAAACTGCATCACAGTATCCGTCTATCTAAAAAGAACTACTTTGAAACTAAATTTAACCAATGCAATCAGGATATCAAGGGGACCTGGAAGATCTTAAACCAGCTGATGAATCGGAAGAAAAGCGCATTATCTAAATCATTTATAGTTGATGGGATCGAAGTAACAGACAGCCGTATCATTGTTAATGAATTTAATAAGTACTTCAGCACCGTGGCATCTAACTTGGATTCTAAAATTCCTAGCGTAGTTCCCAAATTTGACGAATATCTCGGCCCCCCGACAATTGATGATTTTGATTTTACTCCCACGACTCAGTCTGATGTCCAAAACGTGGTTATGTCTTTGAAATCGGCTGCACCTGGCCTGGATGGTATCTCAATGTCACATGTTAAGTTAGTAACTGCCTCCATCTCTGCTCCAATCGCGCATATTGTCAATCTATCATTTAAAACCGGCACGGTACCACAAGCGTTCAAATCCGCGAAGGTTACACCTGTTTTTAAATCAGGCGAACCCATGCATTTTGAAAACTATAGGCCGATATCAGTGCTGCCATGCTTCAGTAAGATACTTGAGAAATTGACCGTTAACATGATGACATCTTTTCTTGAAGCGCATTCAGTTATATCTAATAATCAATTTGGTTTCCGATCTAATCACTCTACTTCCCTTGCAGCTATCTCTCTTTATGAGATTTTGGTCAATGCCAAAGAGTCTAATAAATTCAGTGTCTCTACTCTCCTGGATCTGTCCAAAGCTTTTGATACTGTGAACCACACTATCCTCCTTGATAAACTGTACCACTATGGGTTCCGCGGCCAATCAATCAACTGGTTGAGAAGTTATCTATCTGATCGAAGCCAATGTATTTCATTGAACAACATTCTCTCCGATCCCTGTGCTATCTCATGCGGGGTCCCGCAAGGTTCAATTCCTGGACCTCTACTATTTTTATTATACATAAATGATATAAATAATACCACTGACTTACTCCATGTTATTCTTTTTGCAGATGATACTAGTGCTGTGTGTTCATCTAGTAATTTGAATGATGCAGTTAATACTATGTCGCATGAATTAGATAAAATCCATACGTGGTTCTCTGCAAACCGTCTGTCACTTAATGTAAGGAAAACTAAATATATGATAGTTAGTCCAAATAGTAAACGTTTTAGACACCCTATTCATCTAACTATATCTGGACACGAAATCGTAGAGGTAAACAATTTCAAATTCCTTGGTGTTATGTTTAATAATAAACTGAACTGGACCACACACATCGATTACATTTGTAAAAAGGTTGCCAGAAATATTGGGATTATTAGTCATATTAAAAATTCGGTTAACAAGAAAACTCTGTATATCCTATATTATTCCATGATATATCCTTACCTATCCTATTGTAACATCATCTGGGGTAACACGTACATCACTCACCTGACACCCTTAGTTTTACTGCAGAAACGTGCAATCCGAGTCATCACATTATCTGATAAACGCGAACATACTCAACCTCTCTTTCTTGCACTTAACATATTACCGCTGCTTAAACTAAACCTCTACGTCAGTCTGTCTTTAGTGCATAAATTTATGTACAACTCTGATATCTTGCCATTACGCTTTCGTGACTACTTTACTAGACTCAGCGCTGTCCACCGCTATCAGACAAGGAATCATCATACTAACTTATATAGGCCCTTTTATCGTTCAAATCTTTCATTCTATACCATTAAAGTCACAGGGCCGCGAGAATGGAACAAACTCCCCCAAGCGCTCAAAGTTATTACATCCTCCTCACTTTTTAAATCTCGATTACAAAAATCTCTTCTCCATAGCTAACCCATTTCCCCTTAGTCCGTTTCACTTACTGCCCTATAGTTTTTAGCCTAGCTTTCGCCATTAATATACCTGTCGCCACCGTAAACACATATATTTTCATGGGATAGAACAAGCCCCATGGGGTTTTATTCCCGCCAGCCCATTTTGATTAATTATGTATTATCTTTGTATTATTATTTGGTGAATAAAAAAAGTTCAAAGTTCATCTGTGTCATAACTCTTAGTTTCAGTACTCTGAAATACACGGTCTTCTGCCACTTGTGATGCAGCACTTTGGAAACTGAAAACTGAACTATTTTGGATAATTATTATTTATTATAGTTAGCACATCGTATTATGAAGTTCAGCTCTACTGCTGCATAAACTCCTTCTTCCTTTAAAATCTGCTATCCCACGCTCAGGCCGGTTCATATCAGCGACTATATTGTGGATATAATACTACAGCCCTGTTCCAAAATTATATATTTAAACAGTCACTTTCTATAGGACTGCCCAAAACACTGATTATATTACCGACATAAAATTATACTCTATTGATATATTTATCAGTTACCCTCTCAGATAGGTCAGTAGCTGATTGTGTACTGCAAAAGTTTTAATGTGGCCCTGTCTATACACTTGACCAGTTCTATTACTCTTAAATATATTGATGAATGTCTACTGTGAACCGCTTACTGTATACCAGTCTATTTATTTGAACAGTTCCATTGCTTCTAAATATATTGACTTTCTTCAGAATTTGGTGTAGATGTTTACAGATCCTCTCACATTGCATTGGGTGTAAGTGAATAGTTACCTAGATTTGATAACAATGGTGTATATGTCCCTATCCCCAAACCCACTTCTACACCTCCACATTCAATCTCAATCCGATCAACTACAATACACGTGCTTCATCACACCTTCGGTTGAATCCGCTTCATATATGTTTCTTGCTGTTATTCTCTTGTCCCGAGTTTCACACATGTATATATCTCAGCCCAATCGCCCAATCTCCATTACAAACATTTTCCCGCTCATGTGAGTTACGTAAAAATGAATTTACCTAGCATCTGGTTTCTTTCCCATTATATTTGTGCTTACATGTACGTAGGAAAACACACCTGTGATTCTTGCATAATTCCTTTTCTTTTTAATCTTGCCTACCACGAACAACACATCTGTGATTTTTACAACAATACCCGTCGCGCTCGAGCCCTTATCAGATCCGGCATCCAACCCAAAGCGCTAAATCCTTTAGTCAGTGCGCGTGTTATAACACAGACTGTGTATCCAAAAGCGCTTTATGGATGTGAATTATGGTGTTTAAATAAGGTAGATGTCTTAATGTTAGAAACAGCGCAGAGGTGGATAGCCAAATTCATACAAGGGTTCCCGAAACTGACAAGTGTGTTGGACTTCTAGGTTGGATAACCATAGAAAGTGTGATCGACACAAAAAAGCTGTTGTTCTTGGGTCGTTTGTGTCGTTTGAACTGTGAAAAATTACCAAATTTTTTTTTAACACGTCTGCATAGTTTTTCTCATAACCGAAATGCGCAAGTAAGACAAATAGGATTCTTTCCTGACATTTTTAGAATCTTGAAGAAATATGACTTACATGATTTTATCTCCGATTACACAAGTGAATGCATCTTCCCGTCCAAAGTCAAATGGAAGAGAATTGTCAAACAAACTGTTCATGAGCATGAACAACGTGAATGGCTACTGAGGATGACGCTAGACAGTGACTTCGGTAGATTTGTGAAAATTCACCCGACGTTAACACCTTGTGTGTGGTGGAAACTGGCGAATATATACCCACAACACCGCAATAGTATCCAATATATGGTGACAATATGTGCGACAATTAGAAAAACTGAAGAAATCGAACTCTGTCATAAGTGTGGTAAAATGTATGTGGATATCCTAGAACATATAGTCCTCCAGTGTGACTCTACTGAACAACAAAGAGATGAACTGTGGTGTGATTTTATAAATATGCAAGACATCGGGTTTAGTGTGTTTCTTTATTCCCTCTCTGACTGGGATTTATTGCATTGGTTGGAGGGAAAATAAACTATGAACTTGCCAAAAAAAGATGTTGAAATCTTCAGAGTAACGTGTTTAAATTATATAGAGGGGGTGAACAAATTATATTTCAAATGAACCTTATTGACATGATTGATGCGTACTAGAGCGATACGATAAAGTCAGAGAAAAGTGAATAACGTAAGCTAAACTGTGTAAATAATTACAATTTCCCAAATGTAAATACTGATTGCTCGCCTACCGAGAAATGATTACATGTATGACTATGCATATGCTCTCCACTAGGAGGAAATAAAGGAAATAATAATAATATATGTGTATAGCCACTCCCAGCCGTTCTCTCGTTTTCTGGTAACTATACCTGTAGCATTGTTATATACACTTATCAACTATACACGCTTCCTGACCGTCATATATATATATTTACATTCTGTACGTAACGACAAGCCGCGCCTTGAACCGCCAATATCTAGTTATAGTTGAATGCACTGAGATTTTCTTCAAACGCTTATATCATGCTGTACATAGTCTAAATTCATCCTTAACTCTTAATTATATCTTTTCTTTAAGAGCTCCCCTTCTTCACTGAAAATAATATTGACACAGATGCAGATTTGAACTCTAATAATGATAATGACACCTATATGGCTGATTTTAAAATATGTGTTTTAATCCTTTAAACCTAAATTTTCAGGAAAATAGCAACTATATCACTGATAACACGGAAGAAAAAAATTCCCACTGGAACCAAATTAGCTCCCAGCAGTCCAGTTATTATTTCGAAGACAGCTTCAAATCACACATTGAATCCAATAATCTATCTGACGCTAACACATTTTCTGACTTCCATATTAACGCACGAAGTCTAAAGAAACACTTTACTGAAATTATCGAACTTCTACAAAACTTAAATTTTCGCTTTACAGCAATTCGAATATCTGAGGTCGGCTTAACCCTGCTACCACAGAACTATATGCCATTCCCGGCTATAAATTCCCCTATCTAGAAATAATCGTATGGGGGGTGGAGTTATACTTTATATTAGGGACGATATTTTGAAATGCACGATTAGGGATGATCTAACACATATTGATGATGACGGAGAATATGAGTCACTCTTCGTCGAGGTCACTGATATCAATAACACTTACACTTTAGATATAATCTACAGACCCTCTGGTAAAAATGTGGAAAATTTCAACGATAGTCTCTTAAGTATTCTCAATACCTTAAAACCTGAAAAAAAGAAATGTATTCTCATGGGGGATTATAATATTGACCTCTTAAAGACTCATTTACATGGCCCTTCCAAGCAATTTTACGAAATTATGAAATCTTTCTATTTCTTTCCCAAAATCACCAAGCCAACACGCGTCAAATCTTATTCAGCTACCCTGATAGATCGCATTTTCACCTATTTGCACGAAAACGATCGTTGCTCTGGCATTCTCCTCTCTGACATTTCGGACCATTTTCCGGTTTTCTACATCGATGGATGTTCCCCCACTTTCTCTTCTGCTGCACAAACTATAAGATACCGCTTGACTAACGCAACCCAACAATCTCTTTTCAAAGACAAACTAGATAATGCAAACTGGACATCAATTACAGAAGAAGGCACAAATGTAGATGAGGCCTTGACGATCTTCCTCGACAAACTTAACTCCTATCTATGACGAATGCTTTCCGACCCTAACCAAAACTATAAATACACGAAAAATATACAAGCCATGGATAACTCACGGTATTATCAGCTCTATTAATGAAAAAAATAAGTTATACAGAAAACATCTTACAAATAAAAGTACAGAAACCTCTACACATAACAAATTATATAGAAACAAACTCAAGCATATCCTAATTACAAGCGTCTAGTCCGTCATTCATAATCCAGCCGTCGTCCATTAGAGAATATCCGCGTCCATAATCCAAAGACCTATCTCATATTCCATATAACAGTATTAGCACCAAATTCAAAAAGACAATCATAATATACATAAACATAAGCTTGTTTCCTGCAAGAGAGAAGTGGTCAACAGTTTTCAATGATGCCGGCAAGACATCATGATGTTCCAAAAATATCAAATCCGTATCGCTGATCAGTATTTTTAATCCATAATATTCGTTGTAAAGTCGTCATCTAAAGAATGATGTATCTCAGTCACGCTTTGATTGTGACTGTGATTGCTAAGAAAAAATACTGTGAAGAAAAATTTAATGAGCACAATAATAATATCAAGAAAACATGAAACACTATTAACGAACTCATGACACGGAAAAAACACAGTTCCCTCCCAAATAATATTGTCATCAACGGACAAGAAACCTCTAACTCATCAGTGATAGCCAACCACTTTAATGACTATTTTTGTACTATCGCCTCTGAACTAGCACACAAAATCCCATGTTCCAACTTTGATTTTAAATCATTCCTCGGGCTTAAATTCTCCCACAGCTGTGTTCTATCCCCTACTACTCCGGACAAAATAATACAAAACGAAATTGCTGGCTTAAAAAGTGGCTCTGCTGGCAGAGACGGCATCCGTTTGTCACTCCTTAAATCCATCTCTAGTCGCATAGCTACACCTTTATCACACCTTGTTAATTTATCATTCAAGCTAGGAGAAATTCGCAATGTATTGAAGATGGCTAAAGTCACACCTGTGTTCAAATCTGGTGATAAAAATTTAACTAGCAACTAGAGACCTATATCGGTACTGCCCTGCCTTAGTAAAATCTTTGAGAAACTTCTTGCTGTCAGAATGACCTCATTCTTGGATGCTCACAATGTCAACTGTCCGAACCAATTTGGCTTCCGGGCTAACCATTCCACATGTGACGCAGTACGTTCTCTCTATGACAAATTAATTAAAGCAAAAGAAGAGAAGAAATTCAGTATTGCACTATTCCTTGATTTATCTAAGGCGTTTGACATTGTTAATCACGAAATTCTTATTTCCAAACTCACACACTATGGATTTAACGGAACAGCCAATGACTGGCTTCGTAGTATTTGTCTGATCGGTGCCAATGTATATCTTATAATAATATATTCTCCTCATATAACGCCATAACATGCGGTGTTCCACAGGGCTCTATCTTGGGTCCTTTCCTTTTTCTGATTTACATTAATGACATTCATAACGCATCTGACTTACTAGATATTCTCCTTTTCGCTGATGACACTAGTGCTGTTTATTCTGAGTATAATCACGGACACCTATTCGAAAACATGTCCAATGAACTCGCCAAACTTCACGACTGGTTCTCGTGCAATTTACTATCCTTAAACATAAAAACACACAGTATATGATCATAAAACCAAACCGGTGCGCCACACACATCACATCTAAGCTTACCCTCGACGGCATTGGACTCGAATGCGTTACAACCTTTAACGTTCTAGGAATCCTGTTCAACGATAAACCAACCTGGCATTCACACATTGATTATTTATGCTCAAAATTATCCAGAAATATTGGCATTATCAATAATATTAAGCATTGTATCAATCGGAAGACGTTAATTATGTTATATTACTCTTTATTCTATTCCTATATCGCATACTGTAACATGGTCTGGGCCAATACATATCCAACACATCTTCAACCATTAGTTATCTTACAAAAGCGGCTTATTCGCATCATTTCTTCTAGTTCACGATACGCCTATACTAAAAATCTATTTCCAGCACTGAGCATCCTCCCGTTACCTAAAGTAAATGATTACCTAGTTCTTAATTTTGCACACAAAGTATTCTATCAGTCGGTCTTTCTTCCATCCAGCGCACAAAATTACTTCACCAAACTATCAACTGTACATCATTACCCCACCAGGCATGTAAACTTGAATCTGTATAGATCCTTTTACAAGTCACAACTTTCTTTCTACTCTACTAAAACAAAAGGACCACGCATTTGGAATTCTCTTCCATCCAATTTGAAATCCTATCCCTCGAATATCAATATTCAAATCTGGCTTAAATTACAACACATATAAGGGAAGTGGGAAGAGGTGCCGACATACTGACTGCGTCACATGACTTCACAGAATAATCTTCTGGTTAACCTATCTAAAGCACATACCAAGAATCTAACGATTCGTGATATGTGTTGTATCTCAGGTACGCTTTTATTGTATCTGTTCATGTGGCAACTTGGATAATATGACCACACGGCCCCTAGCACCGGCATAAGCGGTATTAGATACAAATCTAGAGAGCTATGATGGAAATGCTCTGACAACTCGTATACTGGTAATTGGTGAGCTGTTTCGCTGTGACAACTCGTACATTGGAGATTGGTGAGCTGTATCGTCGTCAGATGTAAATGACGGCATTTAACACAAAAGACTAGTCTGTAAGGCCCGATGTCGACCCAGCATCAACATTTTTTGTTGGCACGCTAACTTAACTACCTGCCGCTCGTATCACAAAGTCTGCCTCTGCGTGAATTTTTGGTACTCCATCTTTATTCTCTTCATGACTTCATGATACTGTATCTCAGTACGTTCTGTATATACGCGTTATAAGTTACAAACTCGTGTATTAGCGTATATTCATCTCTCTAGCTCTTAAATAACTCCTGTATTTAATCCTCGACTGCTACTTTTGAGGCTATGTATATATATATATGGTTTATTCACCGCCTCTAAGCTCAAAAGACCCTATTTAGCATCTACATGTAATTATACTTACTTATTCTTACCATTTATGGCGTTTTACATATGTATATTATTCACGTACTCATTCGGGATAGATCAAACCCTCTGGGGTTTTATTCCCGCCACATATGCGGCCATCAACTCTAGAAGATACCACTATTCTTATACTATACTGCTGTACATATATGGTGAATAAATTCAATTCAGTTCAATTCAGCAGCTTTGCAGATAACATGTCGTTCGCCAATCTCGATAAATTTCAGAAACTTTCATCTGGCACTGACATGGATATAAATTTTGGCATCGTTGGTCACGAGATAAGACCAGAGAAAACTATTGAACTTATTGGATCATAGACAGTGAACATAAACATCAAACTCATTTTCAATATCGACTCTATAAGATATACCAAACCAATCTATCTTCTTTTGCGTCTCCACTATATGCTTAATATATTCTGGTGGATTATTCTTTCTAATCGTTCCAATTTTTGTCTCATAATCATGCATTTTTTTTTAAGCAAGAGAGCATGTGATAAGGTAAAGCGAATACTAGATAGAGACCTCCGAGATGTATGAAGTTACTCATCCAGTTCTTATGATGAGCTGGAGTAGGCGAATGTGAATACATTTGAACTGACCAGAGTAAGAAGAGCTTGAGTAAGGCGAATATGGATACACGTTAACTGACCAGAATAAGTAGAGCTAGAGTAAGGCTTATGTGGATACACTTTGAACTGACCCGGGTAAGAAGAGCTGGAGGAAGGCGAATGTGGATGCACTTGAACCGACCAGAGTAAGAATAGCTGAAGTAAGGCGAATGTCGATACATTTGAACTGACCAGGATAAAAAAGAGCTGCAGTAAGGCGAGTGTGGATACAGTTTAACTGACCAGGGTAAGAAGAGCGGGAGTAAGGCGAATGTGGATCCACTTGAACCGACCAGAGTAAGAATCAGTGAGTCAGTGCGTAGTAGGGTTTAACGTCGTTTTCAACCTTGTTTCAGTCATATCACGACAGTGCCTACTTGTGCCAGAACACAGGAGTGCTCAGGGTTCCTATTACCTGGACACTGATCAGCCCAATCAGTACAGCACCCGGTGGCCACAGAGTAAGAAGAGCTGGAGTGAGACGAATGTGGATACACTTGAACTGACCAGGGTAAAGAGAGCTGAAGTAAGGCGAATGTGGATACACTTGAACTGGCCAGAGTATGAAGAGTTGGAGTCAGGCGAATGTGGATACACTTGAATTGCCCAGGATAAAGAGAGCTGGAGTAAGACCAATGTGAGTACACTTGAACTGACCAGGGTAAAGAGAGCTGGAGTCAGGCGAATGCGGATAAACTTGAACTTACCAGGGTAAGAAGAGCTGGAGTAAGGCGAATGTGGATACACTTGAACTTACCAGGTTAAGAACAGCTGGAGTGAGGCGAATGTGGATACACTTGAACTGACCATGGTAAGAAGAGCTGGAGTGAGGCGAATGTGGATACACTTGAATTTACCAGGGTAAGAAGAGCTCTTATAAGGCGAATGTGGATACATTTGAACTGACCAGGGTAAAGAGAGTTGGAGTAAGACGAATGTGGATACACTTGAACTGACCAGAGTAAGAAGAGCTGGAGTAAAGCGAATGTGGATACACTTGAACTTACAAAGGTAAGAAGAGCTGCAGTAATGCGAATGTGGATATATTTGAACTGACCAGGGTAATGACAGCTGGAGTAAGGCGAATGTGGATAAACTTGAACTGACCCGAGTACGAAAAGCTGGAGTAAGGCGACTGTGGATACACTTGCACTGACCAGGATAAGAAGAGCTGAAGTAAGGCGAATGTGGATACACTTTGACTGACAGGGGTAAGAAGAGCTGGAGTAAGGCGAATATGGATACATTTGAACTGACCAGGGTAAAGAGAGCTGGAGTAAGGCGAATGTGGATAAAATTGAACTGACCTGAGTAAGAAGGGTTGGAATAAGCCGAATGTGGATACATTTGAACTGGCCAGGGTAAGAAGAGCTGAAGTAAGGCGAATATGCATACACTTGAACTGACCAGAGCAAGAAGAGCTGGAGTAAGGCGAATGTGGATACACTTGAACTGACCAGGCTAAGAAGAGCTGGAGTAAGGCGAATGTGGATACACTCGAACTGACCAGAGTAAGAAAAGCAGGCGTTAGACGAATGTGGATAGACTTGAACTGACCAGAGTAAAAAGAGCTGGAGTAAGGCGAATGTGGATGCACTGGAACTGACCAAGCTAAGAAGAGCTAGATTAAGGGTAACGTGGATACACTTGAATTGACCAGGGTAAGAGAAGCTGGAGTATGGCGATTGTGAACTGGCCGGGTTGAGATGGGTTGGAGTAAGGCGATTTGTGGATACCCTTGAACTGATCAGAATCAAGTTCAAAGCCACTCAAGTATATAAAATTGTCAACGAAATGTCTCCGAATTATTCAGATGACTTTCTTAAGCTTACGCAAAATGTGTTGCGCCTCACAAAATGCCCGTCCATTGCGGGCATTTCATATTTTTCCAAATGAAAACTGTCTATCTGTTAAAAAGTAATAAAACTATAGTTGATATAATGTCTGTCCACATGTGTATCATTTCTGTAAGGGTTTTTGTATTTTTTGTAATGCTGACTGACCATTGGCTAATTTGTATTGTGGATATTTACACGGCATTGAAGAAGATTATTTATTAAGCTATGTCTAGATTTGATAAACTATTCAATGATATGCGAGTCTATGACGTTGGCAAGGATTCCAGTGCAGGTTCACGAACCTGATTTTCTTTCTACGATTAAGGAGCAGGGGGACTGGACAGGTTAATCTATCAATATATATATATATATATATATTGATAGATTAACCTGTCCAGTAAACGATGCTTTGATAAACTGCTGAAAGCAGTGAAACTAGTTAGCGAAATCAATCAGTCCGAGTTTGTCATGACTTTTTTCTAGTACTATATTTACCATACACAAAGGCAGTTTATACTGTGATCATTTAGTCTATATATATATATATATATATATATATATATAGTAGAAATTCAGGAAAAGGGTCAAACGTGAAGATAAATTGTTTGAAAATAGAGAAAACGCCGACACCCTCACATTGCTCTAATGCGCATTTCTGCTGTTTATTCAGCTTCTTCAGAGAGCATACTCCTATATATATATATAGCGATATAATTATAGAAAGCCAATATTGCCCATGGCGAAAGATGTAATAAATCGAATGTCTGATATGCTTAGTGCACGGAGTGCGCCTCCAATTCATCTTTAACCCCAAACAACTGTACGAAATGATGATCCAGCTTGATTCATGATAGATTAACACAGCGGAAAATTAGATACACACTAGTTTATTCTACGACGATGACCTGCGCACATTTCATGGAGGGGGGTGGGAACGAAAAGTGCTCCCTAAATATTTTTGCCATCTCTAAAGCTAGGGGACTGAAGCTTACCACACTATATCTTTGGTTCAAGCTCTACTAGAAAAAGTTCAAAATGACCGCAGTCATTTTCAAAAATAACATTTTTTGGCAAATTTTCCGATCATACTTTCAGTTTTTTTTTATTTAAGAGTTTTCTTTGCAAAAAATGCATGATAAATTAGTAAATAATAAATCTGATACGAAATAAAATATGTTTTACTCACTTTTTCATGCAGAAAAGCGCACCTTTTGAAGAAATCTGACGAAAACATCACCTTTCTGGTACCCCACAAGGCCGCCATTTTGAATTTATCCATGAAGCTCTGCTCGGGGTTCAAGCAAATAGGCTCAAGTGACTCAATTTTTTGTCGTTCCGGAGATAGGATAATAAAAAACACAAAAAGGGTGGGGTTAACCTTTCCCCACATACGTCGGAGACTCTGCACCAAAATCATCAAAACATAAAACCCTGAAGAGTGAATGAATATCTCATTGCAATATTCTTGCAACCAACACCATTTACAAGAATGTATACAAGAATGATATACAGCGTGATGTCTCATGGGAATCGTTTTCTTTCGAGAAAGCAATGCCCATGACACATTATCTGTCAGTCTACAGGTCTTATCCAGACACAATTTGATTAAACCCTCAAACTGGCGAGGATTACACCCGTGTTTGAAGAAAAACGATCCCTTAGATAAGAATAATTATAGGACAGTGAGTATCTTACCAGTTGTATCGAAACTTTTCGAGCGAGCAATGTGTGATCAATTGTCAAGATACTTTAGCAACATACTCCATCCATATCTATCGGCTTTCAGATCCGGCTACAGTTGCCAATCTACACTCGTGGCACTAACTGAAGAATGGAAACGTGCACTGGATGAAAATAAGTATGTAGGAGCAATACTAATGGATCTTTCAAAAGCATTTGATTGTTTGCCTCATAATCTGATGATTGAAAAGCTGAAAGCATATGGAGTGGGGGATGATGCTGTCGATTTACTTGACAGCTATTTACAAAATAGAAAGCAGTGTGTACAAATAGGGTCAAACCGGAGTTCATTTAAGCAGATAATTAAAGGTGTGCCACAGGGCTCTATCTTAGGACCACTGCTGTTCAACATATTCATAAACGATGTACTATATTTTGTTGAAAAGGCTAGTCTTTTTAATTACGCAGATGACAACACTTTAACCTATTCAGACTCGTCACTGGACTCATTAAAGAGAGTCTTAGAGACTGAGGGTGAGGCCTTAATCGAGTGGTTTACCAATAATTATATGCAGGCTAATCCACAGAAATTTCAGGCACTGGCAGTTGGTAAACGCACATATAAAGACAGGCCTACCTTCACCATCGGTGGTGTTCATATCAAATGTGACGAACATGTCAAATTACTTGGAATGGAAGTTGATTATCTTTTAACGTATGACCGCCATGTTTCTAATGTCTGTCAGAAAGCTTCCAAGCAAATCAATGTACTGAAACGTATAGGTCAACATCTATCCCTCGAATGTAGGAAATTGATTTATCATGCGTTTATTATGTCTCACTTCAATTTTTGTCCCGTAGTATGGCATTTTTGTAATGTCGGAAACACGAGGAAGATAGAAAAAAATCATCATAGAGCACTCAAATTTGTCTATCATGATTACACGAGTTCTTACGAAGGTCTATTACAGAAATATAAAACTACCTCTATATAAATATAAAACTGCATCTCAAACGTCTGAGATTGATGGCCATCGAGACTTTTAAAATTTTAAATGGTAACAGTCCTGAATATTTATCGCAACTTGTTAACAAGAAGGAAAAATTTTTATAATTTCAGGTACTCTAATTTACTCGATCTTCCTAAAGTCAGAACAGAGCGGCATGGTATAAATAGTTTTAGATACAAGAATGCCAAATTATGGAATGATCTCCCCGAACATATACGAGCGACTTCAAATTTTAACGATTTTAAGAAACTAATCAAGATATGGAATGGGAAGGAATGTAACTGCTCCATATGTCGCCAGTAATGTGCCCGCTATCTGTTATATGCAGCTATATATTTAGATACAAAAAATGGAATTTTTCCATTTCTCCGAATAGCAGTGAAAAAGTATTTGTGATATCAAACTGTGATACAAATATCTTTACTATGTTTGTATATATGTATATTTTTATGATTTTATTGATTTTAAAAGTCGGTCGTAAAAGCTCCACGGAGCTTGTGTTTGCTATGTTCCTTGTACTAATGTACACCGACTCTAAATAAAATTTACTATGACTATGAATATTAGGTAAGCGCTGTTCCAGTTCTAATTCGACCTGTGCGTTCGAAGAGGAAACTGGGCGACTGAGCAACGATTAGTGCTAAACATGGGGGCATGGCACCCCTCCATCTTAGGGAAAGTATTCTTGACGCAGTTGGAAGCATGATATTTTCAATTGTATTGAGTAGACGAGTGAATGATGGCTGACAGTTATCGATGACCATTTGGAACCTTCATTCGACTACGGTATGATATTTCAGTGGGACAGCACTATAAAATGGCAGCATTAGATCTGCTCTGTTACAAGTAGGTACCCCTGCCCCTCCCCCTCCCCTCCCTTCCCTTCCCCGTCGTGATATAGCTGAAAAAATGTTGAAAGCGACGTTAAACCCTATTCACTCACTCACTCACCCTTCATTTGACTTGGGTATATCTGTGTTTTGTCTTCGTCTCTAACGTTCTGAACATTGTCTCGTTTTATCGATTTGCTTGCATGAAGTTAGC
>JAVTVY010036940.1:64384-161241 GCA_036873755.1 Hanleya hanleyi
ATTATGGGGACCAGAAAATAGGTTACCACTATTTTTCATATGGCAACCTCCAGGCAACCCGAACACAGGTTACCACCTTAAATTGAGGCCTGTGCCTTTAATATAGTGTAATTTAAATTAGGTACCCTTGTAGGAAGGGGTGAGTAGTAGGCTTTAGCATCGTTTTCAAACTTGTTTCAGTCCTATCACAACTGTGCCTACATGTACCATAACACGAGAGTGCTCACAGTTCCTATTACACTGGACACTGATCAGTCCAGCCAGTACAGCATCCTGTCCAAGTATTGACCGAGCTTAACAATGCTTAACTTCGGTGATTCGACAAGAACCGGTGTGTTACCCTTGTAGGATTACCGTCTTCTGTTGTTAACTGTTAATCTGGTCAATTGTGATGGCCTAATGAATAAGAACATCTGCCCTACAAGCCATGTGTTTTGGGTTCAATCTCAAGCCGCAGGAGTCAAAATTTACTCATGTCTGCCTCCCCCTGACAGGTAATTTTATAAAAAGACAGGTAAACAAATAAAATGCCTGTCTCCAGTGACAGGTAGCCAATAATTTTTTTATTTTTATTTTGGTGTTCAAAATATATCTTTGACAAAATTCATTCAAACAGCTGCAAATTAGTGCATGGAAACAAGGTGTCATTAATTTATTGGTAACGTGTAGCTGCTTTGTCGTTAATTGTGAATTACAGGTACTCGACAATTTCAACGACCGCTTGTTCAGGTAATTCTTAAAGATGATGGGTACACTTTTTGATCTGCTGTCTCGTGTGACTGTTAAATTAATTTTAATATTTCGACTCCTGGGCCGGGGCAGTTTGAAAATTGTATCTTGTTGCTTACTAATTTGGACTTAGTTTTAAAAGGATAGATCAAAGGCTGGGGTCCCTGTGTCAGGATAACATTCAGTCTGAGAGGCCGGAAAGGACTACACTGATATTGGGTCTGTCTGGAACATAAAATAAATTCTAAAAAAAACTTACCGGTAACTTTGGCCTAGGGGTCTGGTCGTCATCATGTACAGCTGTCCGTACGTCCGTCCGTCCGTTACCGCGATATCTACAGAACCGTTTCATGCATGGCAACCAAACTTGTTACATCTATTTATCTTCACGTAAGTCAGAAGCCTATCGAAAATGAGTCACCTCGGACAATATTTTGCAGAGTTATGCCCCTTTTTACAAATAAAAATCCATTTATGATTTGTTATTGTGATAATTTCAGAACCGTTCCATATACAACATCCTAACGTGATACAGTTGTTTCTCTTGACCTGAACTAGATGCCTATCGAAAATGAGTCGTGTCAGAAAGTATTTTGCAGAGTTATGCCCCTTGTCTAACAAAATCCACTAATTCTTATGTTAAGTTTGCATATTATTTCTATATCATGTTAGTATACTATCACATTTATTTATTGATTGGATGACTGATTTATTGATTTATTCTCTTAGACAATGCGAAGAATGCTTGCAAATCTGTTTTGAAAATGACATACATGTGCCATTTAGTATACATGTACTGTATTTATCTAGCCATGTGTACTGTTGTTTTGGTGAGACATCGACACAGCTCTTTCAATTTATTCCAGAAACAAATTAATTTAATGGGAGGAAAACTTTTTTTTTTTTCAAAGAAAGTAGACTTACAATACCAGGGGAAAATATTTCTTCCCACAAGCCAATCAATTGGTAGAGACACCCTTACATTATAATAGCTGGGGTTCAGAGCCGAGGGGTTTCTATAGGATAGCGCAGCTTCATGTTTATGACAGTCTGGCCACGGGGGGGGCACCACCATTCATACCCATTCACATCCTGGGGTCAAATTACAATTGTCAATCTCTGGGACTTCTGTCACTCGAATTTTTATTAATGTTGCTTCTCTGTTGTTTCACAGCTGAAAGAGTCAAGTGGGACTTCAATACCAAGAGCCTGAGGAGCCAGAGTCGTTGATATTAATCACCCTCACAGATGGCTGAACTGTCAACAACAGTTTCAGTGTTGGAAATATCAGCTGGAAGTGAAATCACGAATGCCATGCAGCTCTTGTTCCTAAGTTTAAATGAAGTATTAACTTTTGTTGAATTGTTGGCTACAACATACACCTGAAATCGATTGGAACTTTCCTTATAGAACTTGGAACCCAATACAATTCTTGAATGAAGGTACACTGTCTATATAGATTTATTCAGTACTTTGAATGTACATAATTTTTGCCCATGTGCATTCCATGATTTCGGGGGCATTCTGACACCACGGAAAGGACATGCATTTTCCTATTGTGTGGCCACTTTTTCCATCTGAGGAGTAACCACATTGCTAGCTCACTATGTTTGTTCATGGGCATATGATCTTGGGATCGCTTGAGCTTCCGTTCTTGTTACGATGAAAGTTCATTTCACGAAATTCCAATATCATTGGCGCGGGTGTGATGATCATGGTAGCAGTGCACTAATTGACAATAAAAGTCAACTAACTGAGAACTTTACTATTATTCCTTTCATTTATTGTTAGATTTTTTCATTGAGGATTGTGAATATCTAGGAATAAGCAACAACACCTATATCTTACAACTTGTAGTCCATGCAAAATTGTGAATTCATCAGATTGCAGCTATTTTCTCTCCATCAATTTGTGTTTTGCTGTTCCTGGATACTCATCATCTGATTTGTGAAATGTATGGTGTCTCTATTGGATATCACATATCAGCAGGCATCGAAAGTCATATTGGGAATATACCACCGTTGACATCAGAATGAAGGCCAGTTCACTTCCGACATACAATTCTTGAGTCCGAGTGTATTACACAGCAAACCAGCATGCAGGGAGAATATTTTTGTACTGAAACATGTTCACAGACAGGACACAAAATTTGTGTTTAAATCCATGACATGTAATGAATTTAAACATGTGTGCATTTAAACATGTTAAAAAAAGTGGACAAATTTTGTGTCTAGTTTTCTGTTTAGGGTTATGTTTAACTGTGTCTAGATTCTAAACACAATATTCCTAAACATGTTCAGCTTTGTGATTAGGGTCTAATCACAATCTTCCTAAACATGTTTAGCTATGTGTTTAGGCGGGCTCTAAGCACAATATTTCTAAACGTGTTTAGCTTTGTGTTTATGGTCTAAACACAACATTCCTAAACATGTTTAGCTTTGTGTTTAGGATCTAAACACAATAATCCTAAACATGTTAGCATTGTGTTTAGGGTCTAAACACAATATTGCTAAACATGTTTAGCTTGTGTTTAGGCTCTAAATACAAACTTTCTAAACATGTTTAGCTATGTGTTTATGGTCTAAGCACAATATTTCTAAACATGTTGGAATTTAAACGGACAAAATTTGTGTTTAGATTTATGTTTAGGATCTAAACGCCAAATTTACAGTGTGTCTTCTCCTTTATCCGTAAAATGGATAGTCCGTCTAATCAAAATATATGATATTATGTCGAGTATGTTTATTGTGTCTTTGTACATGTTTTTTGCATTATATTAACTGACTGTTCCCTTGATTACCTATAGACGGAATTTTCCGTTAAATTTAACGGATAATAAAATCCGTTGAATCCGTTAAAAAATAAGAATCCGTTACAATAACGGAATATTCCCTCGATTCCCTGGGGACGGACTTTTCCGTTAAAATTAACGGATAATAAAATCCGATGAATCCGTTAAAAAATAAGAATCCGTTACAATAACGGAATATTCCCTCGATTCCCTGGGGACGGACTTTTCCGTTAAATTTAACGGATAATAACATCCGTTGAATCCGTTAAAAAATAAGAATCCGTTACAATAACGGAATATTCCCTTGATTCCCTGGGGACGGATTTTTTCCGTTCGAGTAAACGGAATTTTATTTTGAGTGTAGGATTAACTCTCATGAGATTGGCCTCTATGTTGCACATCACAGTACATGGACTGAGTCGAATCAGTCTTTGGCTATGCAACTGAAAATTTCGTTCACATATATTTGCACTGTTGTCTGAACTACCATGGAGTTATTAGGCTTGGACTTGTACAGAGTTGAACTAGCTTGAAGTTAAACAACATTGGAGTTGAACCATATTGAACTGAATTTCTTTGTGTGTTATTTGTATATTTGTGCCGTAATCTGAACTATTTTCCAACTGATATCTTCGAGTTGAACTGTCTCGACGTTGAACTATCGTGAACTTGATTAAACTAATTCTTTGTACTTCATTGTGGTATAAATTCAGCATTTAAATTTCTAGCCCATCTCTAATACCGATATCGGCTTACTAATTAGGCACTCCGATTGTAGATGTGGGCGAAGGCTGGCCCCTGAATATACATACAGACATTGCCTCGAAGCCAAATATTGAAAAATAACACGAACGCTCAATACATCTTATATTACAGAACAAAAATCTGACAACCGACATTTGCCTCGTTCCTTTCGAAAACGAACATCTTCCAAACGAAAGTCAATGTGTAAGCTATAATATACCCGAGTTTCAGTTATCATTTTACTTCATCACAGTTACGATGGGAACAATAATGCCCTTCAGATCGTGGTCATACAAATGTAATTGGAAGACTGAATTATCTTCGTTTATCTCAAAATTGTTATTTAGCATTTAGTATATTATCATGTTTATATCAAAGTGTGCTTAACGGTCGAATTTAAGCTTTTGCTGAAGAAAACAATTTGCTCTCTGGTGAACAAAACGCTTTTCGAAAAGACAGATCCTGTATGGACCATACCTTCTCTCTGCAAAGTATAGTTGATAACTATGTATCAGAGGGTAAGCCTGTTTACTCTTGTTTCATTGACCTTAAAAGGGTCTTTCATTTGGTTAATAGAAATTTACTTTTTTATAAATAGCTGAATTCTGGAATCCATGATGATATATAAAGAGCTCTCAAAAAACTGTATTCTAATACTATGCTGTAAAGGTTAATAACTATCTTACCGATTGGTTATAATTAACTCCGGAGTGATGCAAGGGGATACTTTATCGCCACTATATTGTCACCATCTAATGTAAATGGTTTAATTGAAGAAGTAAAACAATGTAATCTGGCAGTTAATATAAACGAAACGTTGATATCTATTTTGGCTTATGCGGATAACATGGTTATTTTAGATGAAAGTGAATTTGATTGACAAAAATTGTTAGAAGTTTTTAATAGCTGTTTCAGCAAATGGGGATTTAATGTAAATATTAATAAACACAATTGTTCACTTTAGATAACGTAGGGAACAACGGAGTACTTTTGAATTTAAAATGGGTAATACTGTTACCGACTACGTAGATAGTTACAAGTATCTTGGGGTGATATTTACAGAATATATTAATTTTGAAATTGCTGATAAAACCCTATCGGAATCCGCAGGTAAGGCGCTTGGATCTATTGTTAGCAAATATAGAAATATATCAGGTCGTGATTTTAAAACTTATACTGCTTTATTTAACAATGGCGCATTTTTAAAAATACCATTCTTGTTTGTAATGCTATTGTAAACAAAGCCGAGAGATATAAATGAATTGACCCCACTTGACGCAGTTTATGGTGGTATTGGTTGGCCTTCCCTGAAAACTTTAACCCTACCAGGCCTGGGGGGGGCCATTATGGCCCCCCCTACCAAACTTTCTGCGCTATATCCGGAACGACAAAAAATGGAGAGCTGAAACTCCGTGACTTTATAGCTTGTCATATTGGGGTCATTTTGAGCCTATTTGCATGACCCCCCGAGCAGAGGATCATGGGTAAATCCAAGATGGCGGCCACATGGGGTAGCAGGAAAGTGATATTTTTGTCATATTTCTTCAAAATTTCTGCTTTTTCGCGATGAAAAGTGAGCAAAAACTATTTTATTTGACATCACATTAATATTTACTAATTTATCATGCAGTTTTTGCGGCGAAATTGCAAAAATAAAAAATTCGGAAAATCTGACCGAAAAATCGACCCGAAAAAGCCGTTTTTGGAAATGACGTCACTGTGATGTCATATAGGCGGCCATCTTGGATTTTTTTACATTTTCTGGTAGAGCTTGACCCAGGGGTATAGTGTGATAAGTTTCATCCCCCTAGCTCAAGGGGTAAGAAAAATAATTAGGGGGGGGCCATTTCGGCCCCCCCCCCCCAGGCCTGGACAGGTCCCAAAAAGCCCAGGCCAGATAGGGTTAACAAGTGTTGAAGTGTTGAGATTGTGAAATCGTTTAGTTTCGATGGAAAACTCGTTTAACGAAATCTAATTTTACGTGGGATTGGTTACGTCAGGGTGAGTGGTGCAAAAATTTAAGTAATATCTGAAGTGATGCTGACTTAGGCAATGTTTATAATAGTATGAAACAGTGTAACCTTGCAGTGTACCAAGGTCTATCCTTGAAGCAAACAGCAGATCGATGTCGAGTACTATACAGGAAAAAAACAAAACTAAGGACATCCGTCACTTTCAAACATGAATATAAAACCGAAGATTATTCTATTTAATCTGTCAAAGTTTGAAAGATCACTTTTTGCTCAATTTCGATGTGGTGTTTTGCCCTTAAGAATTGAAGTCGGCAGAGAGAGAGAGAGAGAGAGAGAGAGAGAGATATATAATTAAGGTTTAATGTCGCGCTCAGCAATATTTCAGCTATATAGCGACGATCAAACAAAATTCTAAGTACTCAAGTCATTAGCTGAGTAATTCAACGCATTCAAACATACACCCATTAAAACTTATGTAACAGCCCGATTTCTCTCAAATAACCCAAGATGCAATCCTCCCTCACCCGACTAAAAAGATCTCCCAAAGAAGTCGGCAGATGCCGTGGAGAAAATGTTGATGATAGAATGTGTTCATTGTGTGACGCTAATCATATTGAGAACGAAGAGCATTTTGTTTTTTACTGTTCAGTTTATGAAGATGAAAAACGAGATTTGTTCAAAGAAGTAGTTTTTGAAAATAATATATCAAATGCTGATAAGCTGAAATAACTCTTTGAAAATTACAAAGGAACTTCAGTCATTTTATCCGCAAAGCTTTTGTCAAAAGGAGAAATGTTTTGTATGCATACCGAACCAGGTGATTCAATATTTGGTATACGTTTAAAGTGGCTGATAAGCCCGTATGGGCTGGGTGGTGTTGTATACATGTTTGATATATTTTTCTTCGTATGTACTTGCTACTCTAAATAATTTTCGCTGGCGACTTTGTGTTTCGATGCACTGTCTATATAATCATATGAATCGAGCGACATAGATATATATCGATTGGTGGGCAATCATGTCCATAGAAAGCCAGTTCCCAATTGCTATGGAGCCACGTGGAAGCGTATGGTGACTATGGTAGATAGACCATGTCTCATTCTTCATCATATCGCACATATGTATCATCAATAATTGCATGTCACAATTCGCAATTCGTGTGGTGTAGTATCATATTTTTAACCTTCAAACTTGAATCGACGAGGCAACAGCTTTTTCCCGCGCAGCCCATAGGTCTGCGGAGTCTTCTTGTTGCCATGTATGTACGTTACGTCCATCCGTCTGTCTGCCGAGCCGTCCGTTCGTCCGTCAGTGTGTGTTCTTGTCCACTTTGTATCTGCAGAACTATGAAGCCTGGCCTGGCGATATGTTGGTGAGAGCTTCCTGCATGGTGGCTGATGAACTTATTAGGTTGGCTGGCTATGATGCTTTAATGACTTTAAATTGTTTTTTTTTTATATTATTTATTTATGGCTTATGCGCACTGTTATCTATGCCCACCGGGAACCCTTGCTTGTATGTTTCATTGTGACTTGTGGATGTTCCCCGACGTCAGGAAGTCCAAACGTAAAACCTCTGTTGCAGGCCAACACCAGATTAACTGATAATTGTTCTCGTTAGATGGTTAGCTGCGAGGCTAACCCGAGACTGTTCTAAATTAATTCATTTCACACAACTTGTTACCTCAGGTTCTGGTAGTTTAACTCCTCGGCCAGTAGGCCAGTAAAATCTGTGGAGTTCAAGACGTGACAGGGACAGGGCCCTTCTAACTATTTTAGGCCGGCATTCAAGAGTATCTTTCATTCGGAAACCAACTTCTGTATTGAAACTCGATCCCCTGTCGCTTCTCGATTCGCAGATTATTGTGATATATGACCTGACTATGAGCAGCGTGTCTGGATATGGATCACAGGAACTATACCCAAGAGCGTCCGAGATATTATCTCTACACCCAATTCTTACATGGCCGTAAATGCACAAATGGCCTGCAACACGTCTACTGTGGGCAAAATACTCTGGGTCCAGCCTTCAACAGTAACCAACCAACGAACTTCATATTGTAGTACATATATTGGCCTAAAATTGCAGCTTAGGTCGGTCTGAATGAAATTACATCCAAATATTCTGTTCCATTTCGGTGGTTTCACCCCGCATACAGATATACAACAACAACAACAACAACAACAAATTGTTTGGAATATCTCGAAATTAACCACCGTACAATGATCAGAGCGAGCTGAAATTTCCCACATATATATTTCAGGCTGTTTTCAGGCAATTCTGTCCACAACTAATCGACGTTTTTGTGATTAGATGCATTTGTGAACTTTCACAATTTTCGGTACTAAGTCAGATGTCAAAACAGTGTAAAGAAATCTTTAAAATTTATTTTCATTACTATTTTAGACGATTACCAAGTACATGTATGGGCATATGTCCTAGGAGTCACGTGTCTTATTCTGTAGTCGCAATTATTTGTTACAACATAGTGCTTTGATTATTTGTCAACAAACATGTTGCAGGGCCCATTTTCGACCTGACCTAGGCCAATTTTGAACCCGTTTTCGGACCTTGGGCTTACTTTCCTGTCGCAAACAAAATAATGATAATGGTGAGCATATGCCAATCAATGTGTTTTCATGCCAAGAACCTGTTATCAAACTTGCTCATTTGCATGATCTTCCCATGCCGCTGATCAAGCTACTGTTTAATGTATGCTGTAATGCCGCCGCTGATCAAACTACATTGTCATGTATGCTGTAATGCCTGCCTCCGTGTCTATTATATATACGGTACATAAATCATGCAAACCATATTCTGTTTGACCGGAAAAAGTGGGACGAGGGATCAACGCACCTTTTAGGTGATTGCCTGGAATTCATGTTTCAGTTGTCTCATTTTCCATGTCTACACTACCGAAACCTAAAGTTGCTCAACTTGCTTGAAGTAGTACGGTGGCTGTTTAATGCGTATGAGCAAGCGCATCTGACATTGAGGATTTGTAATGCTCACTCTCCTGAGTTTGTATAAGCATATACTTTGGCTGAGACGCGATATTGTTGATGTCTGAAACGGAAGCTGTATCATCCGGTTTGGCTGATGGACAAATTATGATCCGTCTGGACACACAGGGATTGAATCAATTACTATTCCTAGGCATTCTTTGTCTGAGCTGTATCGGCCATGTCGTGACTAGAAAATGAGTATTTTTAATAATAATCATTGCGTTCCAGAAGTTGGCTTGTGTTTGACTTCCCTAGCAGATCTACAGTGCCGGTCTGGTTCGCCGAGAAAAGAATTGTAAATATCAGATGCGTTGATTGAAGTCGACAAACCGTTAGCAGGCTCCAACATAAATTGTGGGTTGAGAACTGAGCAACGCTGAAACTTAGAATATCCAAACTGACACCGTCGAGAGGAGTTCTTTATCTCAGAAAGGGTCAAAGTAAGATTTTCGATTGAATCATGCTCGACTGTTTCAAGAGACACTTATCACCCGTGCATGTTGATCACTTCGTCTAGAAAACTTTGGGTTTGCTTTAATCATAGTAATAATTCGCGGCATCTTTATACTAGTCACTGATAGTTTTTGATATGAGAAACGCCAATGGAATATTGGCATTGGCAGAAGAGAGATTTGTGATAACCCTTTCTTCTGAGAATGTTGGTGTTGATCTCATCTGTATTTCCCTACTGGTTATCGAAATATTGCACCAAGGAATATATTGACATATAATCATGATAATGTCATATCCTATTTTCGATATAACATTTACAATCACGTCGTCAGTTCCGAACCAGTGTCAGTTCCGACCCAACTTTGCTTTTTCTCACAACCAAGATCACGCGAAATCTTAAAAAAATTGTTGCATGCGAACAAGTTGATCAACCTTCCAATCATGGCTAAATTATATAATGCATTCATTGGATTTGTTAGGAGATAGCTTTGCAGACCCACTTCATACAGACGACTACATCGGTGCAAGTACAAACGCCATTACCTGCCGTCATGAAAACACAATATCGTCTGCCAGCGTTTCCGATCAAAGTTTTGATGTTTTGTTTCCCTCATAAAATTAGCACATGGTACTACATACACATGTAGATGTCATAAATTTATTGACCCCAGTGTCACTCTAAAGGCTACCCGCCCCATCGCTGACATCAACTGACGGACCCAGTTCCGAACCACCATCATCCATAGATGGCCAATCTGGGTCATACCATGGCATGTATATTCGTAACTCGAGTGCCGATTAGCAATGCTTTTCTTTAATCTGCTATTCAGAGGTCAGATAAATGCAGTCCCAGCGATTTAGCGTTTTTTTTGAGTGAGTATAGGCTAATAAGTCATCGGATATATTTCAGTGTTCAATCTTTCTTGCCAATATGATCAGCTCGATCAGCCCTACCACTCTCACCCTCCAACCCGCATTCTTTAACGCCAAATGTTAACTTATGAAACCAAGACATGCGAAACGAAATACCCAGATCGGACCCTACTTTTGGAGAAAGATTTACGATTACATTTGCATATATCTGGGTCAAAGTTCAATGTCAAACCGAAGCTGAATCGGAACTGGCAACAGTGGGTCGGAACTGACACCTCTAATCTTATATTCCCTACAGTTCGGTTCATCTCCAGCTAAGTTACGTTGCTTATACATTCTATGGACAATTGTACTGCGACCCCGAAAACGATTTTGCCAGTCAAACTTTTTGCTTTTGAAATAGATGAAAATTTCAGTTTGGTGGGTCGGAACTGGCGCTTTTGTCTGTACTAAGGATTCTGATTTTTGGCATTCTAGTGTCATGATAAAACTGGGCTGTGAACTGGATGTGGCTCTTTAGTCACGGCTACCGATAGATTCGAAAATATTGTTAGCAAAACATATAGCAATTGTTTAATCTCATAATAATATATTCAGGGATATTTGAAAGGATATGAATGGTATGGACCGTTATTAGCCCATATTCATCAACTTGATAACCTGCAGAAGAAATATCTCTGTAACCTGTTGCTATGGTAAATATCACTATGAATAGCCGTCACTACGACTAAATTTCACTAAACGCTAGACGAACAAAATTGCGGTTGCAGATTTGTACATTTTTTTATTGAAAATGTTCAGATTTGAAGCCACAAATAGGAGTCTAAACTATAGATGAATAGAATAGTGATGGAAAATTTGCACATTTTATTTTTGATGACGTACAGATTTGTAGTCACAATTTTATTCATCCCGGTTGTTACGTAGTTGTAACTTTGAGATGTCCCCGTAGGCTGATCCGTAAATGTATATTTCTGATATTGTTTTTTTTTCAAAATAAACTTCCATAATTGTATACAGATATTACACATGTAGCTCTAGAAATATTTTAGCATAATCTTAACGAATTAACTTGGAATCAGTTTGTTGCATAAATCCCTACCAGACAAATTTTGCACTTAGACACTCCGCAACGGTTTGCATTATTTACATGGTATGGATAGCATTTTGTCTTGGAATTTTTAACCCTATCAGGTCTGAACATTTGGGGAGCTGTCCAAGCGTGTGTGGGGGGGGGGGAAGGGGGCTCAATATGTTTCTTGCCCCTTGAGCCAGGGGGCTGAAACTTGCCACATTATACACCACACCTTGGGTCAAGCTCTACCAGAAGATGTAAAAAAAAAAAACAAGCTGGCAGCTTTGAAGGTTTTTCGGTCAGTTTTTCAAATTTATTAATTATGTTAGGTTTATGTGAGTTTTTTTCGCAAAACCTGCATGATAAATTAGTATATAATTGTCTGATGTGAAATAAAATATATTTTGTCAAATTTTCCTCGAAGAAAAGCAGAAATTTTGAAGAAAAATGACGAAAACATCACTTTTCTGGTACTCCATCTTGAATGTACTCATGATTCGCTACTCCGAGGGTTATGCAGATAGGTTCAAATTGACCCAAAACGATAAACGAAAGAGTCGTGAAGGGATAGCTTACATTTTTTGTCGTTCCGGAGATCGGGAGAAAGTTTGATAGGGGTGCCATAATGCCCCCTAGGCCTGGCAGATTTAAGGGGTTTCGTTACCTTGCAGACGCGAAACAGTTGAGGATATAAAAGCCATCCGAATAAGCCTTGAAGTACAACTTGAATAGATGAGAGCATATCCATTAAATGAAATATTGTGACCATGTAATTTTATTATGTGAATAAATTTACGTATGACAGCGAATCTAAGAGATAACGTGGATTTTCAGTCAAATATGTGCACTCAACAGGCTACCTTACAAAAACATGTACATCGTGAATATGCAATTTCTTGCTCACATTTTCACAGCATGTATTACTGATTGAAATTAGTCACAAAAATGGGTTCTTCGGCATGACATAGACAAGGCAATGGAGATAAGCATGCTAAGTGTCAATATCGTATGTTAAACGGTGGAAGAAAATCTCATATATCTAATCTCAAGGGAGGCTGAAAATTAAGCGTAAATTAGTTTTGTCGTCAGGTAAAATTTTAGTAATTGATGACCGTTTTTAGCGATATTCATCATTCGTTCTTAGCTATAAGAATGCCCAACACAAGCCTTGGCGATCGTCTAAAAATAGCAAAAACCGCCATGTTTCCTTCCCATAGTGCAATGCGAGCTACGAGTAAACTTTTGTCTCACGCATGCTATAAGTATAGACACGGACTGAACATTGCTGACATAAGTTATTTCGAGGGATTTTTTACATGATTTCTTCAGACTTCCTTCACTCTAGAACAGCTCAATGACAGTTCAGGTCCCTGTCAGCTTCTGATACTGTCTATAAACAAACTTATGACGGTGATTTTCTTGAGGTCCCATGCTGAGGGCATTGCTGTATCCGAATCTTTCTCCTTTCTAAATGTTGCTTTTTGGGATATTTCGGGTGACTTCAAGTAAACGAAGGACAACGATATCCCTTAAGATCTTACTCGAAAGTTAATCGTGATAGTGTGTGCCGGTTTGCAATACCATCATGTTTTACTGGTATCGTTCTATGGTATTCGAATAATATCCTGTGCTGACGCCATGTCACCGGTATAGTACTAAAGAATTCTTTTCATCGTTAACACTAAAGCCAATGTCATAGGTGCCATTCATATATTACATGAAACAATATAAATGAAGCCAAGAATGCATAAGTCGTGATTATATGTGTTTCCCACGATATCCATATTATCTTAAATGATTTATTCGTTCGTTTCCCATGTTTCCTCATCACCGGACCTGTCCAATAAATCACAATTTACCAGTGTCCTAAAATCTGTCGATAGCCAGTAGATTGAAGATCACGAAGACATATTGGATAGCACGTCATCTTTGGGGTGTTTTTTGTAATTTTTCAAACGTGTTTAGAATCGATAGCATTGCCAGTTTTCCTGTTTGGTTTTACATGGGAGCTTGCTTTATCTTGATGGATGTACGGCAACTACTTTCATGGGGTCACGTCGACCACGTTTGAGGGACACCATTGACATCCTTGAGATATCTTTGATTTACGATGCAGTCAGAATGTCAGGTCGTGGTTCAGCTATGAACCTGCTTCCATCCCCACTGCATGTTCTCTGCGGCACGACTAGTACGTTTCGTACTGGCGGGCAACATATTTGTGGACAATGTTTGCCATAAATATTCCATGGTATAGTAAATTTGGCACGCAAAGAATCTATATACATGTATAATACAGGCATTAGCTAAAATAGCAAACATGTGATACATGCGGATAAAAAATCGAAAACAATTATTTAATATTGATGGTGAATATTTGTTTTAATTATCACTCATTTATAACCCTGCCTGATCTGGAGAGGGAAACTTTCCATCCCCTTCCTTACCACCCGTTATTTTTTTTTTAGGTTTTTTTTTTCTTCTACTTGCAGAACGACAAAAACTTAAGATTGTAATTTATCATATTGGCTAAATTCAAAATGACAACCATGTGGGTACCAGAAATGTGATGTTTTCGTCACAATTCTTCAAAATTTCTGACTTTTTTTGCGCGAAAAAGTGGTAAAAACTATTTTATTTCACATCAGAGTATCATGTACTAATTTATCTTGCAGCTTTTGTAGTTTTTGTAAAGAAAACACACAAATAAAAAATCGTCAAAAAATGTCATTTTACATGATGACGTCACTGTGATGTCATCAAGGCGGACAACTTGGATTTTTTTTTTACATTTTCTAGTAGAACTTGACATGATATAGTGTGGTAAGCTTCAGTACTCTAGCCGTAGGGAGAGTAGAAATATATAGAGACGCTTCACGCGCCACCCCCACCCCTCCCCCCCGCCCCCGTGCGGTACACCCCAAATCGCCCAGGTCAGATGGGGTTAAAACCATTCTTTCCAGAAATGTGATCAAGGGAATCAAATAAATGTTAGTTTGGCCGATACAGAACAATTCTAAGTGGTGTGATAATAGCTGGGGAAAAGTGGGATACATGTAAAATGAGGTCTAGTCTCATTCAACCGCATGTTGTCTATTACCCACTCATCCTGCTGTTATTATAGTTATTGCAAAACATGATCAGAGTGCGGATTTCGGTCAAAATACTGAATATGGTTCGACAGACATCGTCAGTTTTCCCCACCACTTACATATCTCACCAATTTGTTAGCTGTATATGGTAGGATTCTGTTGGTGTACTGTTAATCCCCGAGACCCGCCCTCTGCACATGTCATTTGACAAACGTAAGTTAAACCCTACCTGGCCTGGGGGGTCGAACTGGCGCCCCCCTCCCCCTCCCCACCAAACTTTCTGCGCTATCTCCGGAACGACAAATAATGGAGAGCTGAAACTTATTGATTTTATAGTTTATCATACTGGGGCCATTGTGAGCCTATTTGCATAACCCCCTGAACAGAGGATCATGGGTAAATTCAAGATGGCGGCCACGTGGGGTACGACAAATGGGCAAAAACTATTTTATTTCACATCACATTAATATTTACTAATTTATCATGCAGTTTTTGCAGAGAAATTGCATAAATACAAAAAATCGAATAATCCGACAGAAAAATCGACCAAAAATGCAGTTTTTGAAAATGACGTCACTGTGACGTCATCAAAGTGGCCATCTTGGACTTTTTAAAACATTTTCTGGTAGATCTTGGCCCAAGGGTATAGTGTGGTAAGTTTCAGCTTCCTAGCTCAAGGGGTACAAACAATAATTAGGGGTGGTGGGGGGGGATCCCCCAGGCCAGAATGCGTCCCAAAAAGTCCAGGCCAGATAGGGTTAATTCGTGAGAAATTCAATGCACGACGTCAGCCATTGAAGGTAGGTTTTTTTTCTGTGAATTCTTGCATTTACTTTGTTTATCCCATGTTGAGGCTTTTGCTCCATTAGACGCCCCCGATGCTCACTCGTTAACGTCGGAAGAGTTAATTATATGAGCTGATCTGTCATCACAGCTCCCGAGCTACCGTATCTACCGAGCTACCGGATGCTAGGCGCCGTGGGGCTACTTTGCATTTTCCACGCAATGAAAGTGCGGCTGAGATACCATATCTACATAATAAGAATCTCCGTATTCTAGTCTGAATGTGAGTCGCCGAGAGAAGCTTCCTGTTGAGTCATATGGTTGCTTTTTTATTTGCCAGACATCGTCAATTTTTTTCACTTCTTTTATAACTCACCAGTCGAAGTGTGTAACCTTTCCTTCTGGATGAAATATATGGTACAGTACAGTCCCGTTCACAGTCTTAGCACGACATATACAGGACGTAGCTGTATCAATTTTTATTCATTTTCTTAGCACCGAAAATCGCTTACTGCAGCAGCTTTCTGACAAAGATTCATCGGAAATTATTTAGTGGAAAACGGCTGAATATTTAATGACGGACTAGACGCTTGTATCTCCAAATCGAATAATTCAAACTTCTGGACATGAAATCGTAAACATTATAAACAACTAAGACAAACTCAACCCAAAAGTATAGAAATATTCCCTGCACTGGTGTATTTTTCAGCCAATATTACAGACGACCAACCCGAGTCTGTCATCTCCAACGATATCGATAGTATCTTCGACACGTTCTAACTACATCAACGTTCTCCTCTACCCGACCTT
Organism: Hanleya hanleyi; assembly: GCA_036873755.1. NCBI lineage: Eukaryota > Metazoa > Mollusca > Polyplacophora > Lepidopleurida > Hanleyidae > Hanleya > Hanleya hanleyi. The sequence goes on from JAVTVY010036940.1 coordinate 80,710, forward strand.
TCGATGACATACCATGCTGACTCGCCCCCCCCCCCCTTCTCCCACACACACATATTCCGTAACCTGGACTCGCCCAGCCGACTGTGGGGCCGGCCGAACTCGCCACTGTAATTTCTCGGAGTTAACTTCCATTTCGTTTCTTCCTTTTGTTTTATTCTTTTGTAAAATTATATTTTGACCGTTTAAAATAAATCATTTATGGCTTGTCATAAATACTTACAAGAGACGTACACCGTTGTCTCTTCTTCCAACAGAACCCGACACGTCAACGTGACCAATACATTTATCACAATTAGAAAACACCCTCTTCTCCGTCTGAATATTTGTCATAAGAAGAAAATTGTAACATATTATTCCATAATTTCCGCTTAGCCCCTGGGTGTTGAGTAATTTGCTAATTTGAATCAGATTTCCATCCAAGCAAATTGAGTAGAGGACGATTGGTATTGTTTGAGAGGATTAATTCACCACCCTATTGCTATGTATAGACTGAAGGGGAAGTCTTCTGATGAATATGGTCGAAATCTCGAACTAGAGAAGATGGATGCCAATGTGCGCCAACACACACGTGTACCATAAATTGTTGATGTCAAGATTAACGTGGAAAACATCGTTCGATTCGCAACGAGGACGCAAAGAATCTATATACATGTATAATACAGGCATTAGCTAAAATAGCAAACATGTGATACATGCGGATAAAAAATCGAAAACAATTATTTAATATTGATGGTGAATATTTGTTTTAATTATCACTCATTTATAACCCTGCCTGATCTGGAGAGGGAAACTTTCCATCCCCTTCCTTACCACCCGTTATTTTTTTTTTAGGTTTTTTTTCTCTTCTACTTGCAGAACGACAAAAACTTAAGATTGTAATTTATCATATTGGCTAAATTCAAAATGACAACCATGTGGGTACCAGAAATGTGATGTTTTCGTCACAATTCTTCAAAATTTCTGACTTTTTTTGCGCGAAAAAGTGGTAAAAACTATTTTATTTCACATCAGAGTATCATGTACTAATTTATCTTGCAGCTTTTGTAGTTTTTGTAAAGAAAACACACAAATAAAAAATCGTCAAAAAATGTCATTTTACATGATGACGTCACTGTGATGTCATCAAGGCGGACAACTTGGATTTTTTTTTTACATTTTCTAGTAGAACTTGACATGATATAGTGTGGTAAGCTTCAGTACTCTAGCCGTAGGGAGAGTAGAAATATATAGAGACGCTTCACGCGCCACCCCCACCCCTCCCCCCCGCCCCCGTGCGGTACACCCCAAATCGCCCAGGTCAGATGGGGTTAAAACCATTCTTTCCAGAAATGTGATCAAGGGAATCAAATAAATGTTAGTTTGGCCGATACAGAACAATTCTAAGTGGCGTGATAATAGCTGGGGAAAAGTGGGATACATGTAAAATGAGGTCTAGTCTCATTCAACCGCATGATGTCTATTACCCACTCATCCTGCTGTTATTATAGTTATTGCAAAACATGATCAGAGTGCGGATTTCGGTCAAAATACTGAATATGGTTCGACAGACATCGTCAGTTTTCCCCACCACTTACATATCTCACCAATTTGTTAGCTGTATATGGTAGGATTCTGTCGGTGTACTGTTAATCCCCGAGACCCGCCCTCTGCACATGTCATTTGACAAACGTAAGTTTAACCCTACCTGGCCTGGGGGGTCGAACTGGCGCCCCCCTCCCCCTCCCCACCAAACTTTCTGCGCTATCTCCGGAACGACAAATAATGGAGAGCTGAAACTTATTGATTTTATAGTTTATCATACTGGGGCCATTGTGAGCCTATTTGCATAACCCCCTGAACAGAGGATCATGGGTAAATTCAAGATGGCGGCCACGTGGGGTACGACAAATGGGCAAAAACTATTTTATTTCACATCACATTAATATTTACTAATTTATCATGCAGTTTTTGCAGAGAAATTGCATAAATACAAAAAATCGAATAATCCGACAGAAAAATCGACCAAAAATGCAGTTTTTGAAAATGACGTCACTGTGACGTCATCAAAGTGGCCATCTTGGACTTTTTAAAACATTTTCTGGTAGATCTTGGCCCAAGGGTATAGTGTGGTAAGTTTCAGCTTCCTAGCTCAAGGGGTACAAACAATAATTAGGGGTGGGGGGGATCCCCCAGGCCAGAATGCGTCCCAAAAAGTCCAGGCCAGATAGGGTTAATTCGTGAGAAATTCAATGCACGACGTCAGCCATTGAAGGTAGGTTTTTTTTCTGTGAATTCTTGCATTTACTTTGTTTATCCCATGTTGAGGCTTTTGCTCCATTAGACGCCCCCGATGCTCACTCGTTAACGTCGGAAGAGTTAATTATATGAGCTGATCTCTCATCACAACTCCCGAGCTACCGTATCTACCGAGCTACCGGATGCTAGGCGCCGAGGGGCTACTTTGCATTTTCCACGCAATAAAAGTGCGGCTGAGATACCATATCTACATCTTAAGAATCTCCGTATTCTAGTCTGAATGTGAGTCGCCGAGAGAAGCTTCCTGTGGAGTCATATGGTTGCTTTTTTTATTTCCCAGACATCGTCAATTTTTTTCACTTCTTTCATAACTCACCAGTCGAAGTGTGTAACCTTTCCTTCTGGAGGAAATATATGGCACAGTACAGTCCCGTTCACAGTCTTAGCACGATACAGGACGTAGCTGTACCAATTTTTATTCATTTTCTTAGCACCGAAAATCGCTTACTGCAGCAGCTTTTTGACAAAGATTCGTTGGAAATTATTTAGTGGAAAACGGCTGAATATTTAATGACGGACTAGACACTTGTATCTCCAAATCGAATAATTCAAACTTCTGGACACGAAATCGTAAACATTATAAACAACTAAGACAAACTCAATCCAAAAGTATAGAAATATTCCCTACACTGGTGTATTTTCCAGCCAATATTACAGACGACCAACCCGAGTCTGTCATCTCCAGCGATATCGATAGTATCTTCGACACGTTCTAACTACATCAACGTTCTCCTCTACCCGACCTTTCGATGACATACATGTACCATGCTGACTCGCCCCCCCCCCGCCCGCCCCCTCTCCCACACACACATATCCCGTAAACTGGACTGGCCCAGCCGACTGTGAGACCGGCCGAACTCGCCACTGTAATTTCTCGGAGTTAACTTCCTTTTCGTTTCCTCCTTTTGTTTTATTCTTTTGTAAAATTATATTTTGACCGTTTAAAATAAATCATTTATGGCTTGTCATAAATACTTACAAGAGACGTACACCGTTGTCTCTACTTCCAACAGAACCCGACACGTCAACGTGACCAATACATTTATCACAATTAGAAAACACCCTCTTCTCCGTCTGAATATTTGTCATAGGAGAAGAAAATTGTAACATATTATTCCATAATTTCCGCTTAGCCCCTGGGTGTTGAGTAATTTGCTAATTTGAATCAGATTTCCATCCAAGCAAATTGAGTAGAAGACGATTGGTATTGTCTGAGAGGACTAATTCACCACCCTATTGCTTTGTATAGACTGAAGGGGAAATATTCTGATGAATATGTTCGAAATCTCGAACTGGAGAAGATGGATGCCAATGTGCGCCAACACACACGTGTACCATAAATTGTTGATGTCAAGATTAACGTGGAAAACATCGCTCGATTCGCAAGTAGATGGCCCACGCAGCTTCACATTAGAAAACGCAAAAGAATCCAGCTACATTTCCAACCTGTATCGACATTATGAAATTCCACTTTGTCTATAGACGTTATTCTAGCAACGTTTTTACTTTGACATTCGTATTTCAGCCGATAAGTATTCGGGTTATTCGGGAAGTTACATCGACTTTTCTAGATTCTCAGTTTCATATCTCAATAAAGTCTCGCCTAGAAGCAAACCCCCAGAATGGCTATACGCGGTAATTACCTTTGAGAGCAATGATCAGTGAAGTTCTGTTATCATTTTGGCATCTATATTATATCAGCCGTGCTTGGTGTAGTGTAATTTGTCATATTTGGTTATTCCCGACAAACATTCCACTTCTGCGTGGTATATTTCAGTCTTATATCGATTGATATTGGATCCGGACGAGGACGATATTTCTAGAAATACTTTATATATATATATATAGAACAAAATACTATAACGATTCGGATGAAGGACACTCAGACACTCTTATACAAAATTTGATGCTATATTATACCCTGACCATTAAACTATTATTGGTGAGCATGAAATATAAGTGGGGAGGTACGTGATACTTGAATAAAATACAACTGGTCATTAATCATGCTAATGTTAAAATAGGTTGACAACCAATCTCAACGTCAACTGGGGAGAGGGAAACTTCAGATATCAATGTTGCAAAACTTCGTTCCAGGTTATCAAATACAGAGGATTTCAGTTCTCTACAGGCATGATTCTTGCGCATTATTCTAGTCTGGTGGCGAAGTGCGATATCCCGGCATCTACTTTTATCGCATAGTCGGGGCTGTTAGGGCATAAAAGGGACTGTTTGGTTCAGATTCTTCCAAAAGCACCACATTTGGCCCATATGTCGCCCATACAATACCTTTTCGATTTTTGACGGGCGCCAAGGTAGTCGCCCCCTGGGGCCGCCATATTGGCGAAATTCATTAGAGGTCAGTCAATAAAATGGCTAGAATCATGAATAATACAACTTTTTAGTGGTTATCGGAGTCGGAAAATCTGATTCTGATCTTATTTCAACGATTTGAGGTCAAGGTCACCCTAAAGGTCATTTTTGGGTCAAATTCGTCATTTTTAGTGGTTTTTAGTCGAGATATACAAACTAACTCATTTTATCGATTTTCGGGGTTGAGTAACCCCAATCTGGCCATATCTTGACAATTTGAGGCAATATTGCATGTGAGGTTCTTGACAGATGTCCCCCGAAACAGAGGTCAACCGGAGGTCAATTATAGGAAACATCAAAAGGGCTAGAATCACAAATAATACCATAGGGCTTTGCGGCATCGGAGAATTAGATTCTGACCTTATTTTGACGATTTGAGGTCATGGTCACCTCATTTGAGAATTAAAGGTCAAAGATCAACAGTTGCTACTAAAAACAATCGAAAGAAGATTATTCAGGAACAAATGTTACTAAAATACTTCAGAGATGACATCTGCTGACAAAATGCTATAACTATGCCGCTACGTGCATTTAAATGTTCAAAATACAAAACAAAGACCGCTTAAGCAACAGTATGCCAATGATTACTTTTACTACCTATGCATTCTGGCTTGCGCTCTATGATGCCAGCAATAAATAATACTTGTCATCATCGCCCAAGTTACTAACGCACCCGCCTTCGCATTTGCAGAGGGTCATGTATCGGACATCGGCACAGTTGCATTTGCACCTTCCCGTGCATGCCTTGAGTCAGCCTCAGTGCATGAGAATGGCATATGCCATAGAATTGTCGCTGAGAGTGGTCCATAGCGGTTGCCATGTACTGGTGCAATCTTTGTGCCAGCTCCACTCACTGAAGTCAGGGATTCCCTGCTGGAGTGAAGCGACTCCAGTAGAAACTCGCTTGCAGCAGCGCTCGCTTCACATGCTGCAAAAGCGCGACTTGGGAGGTGGGATGTTTTCCAGCGATCTGGTTGCAGTAGTGAAGAGGTGATGCTTGGCCTCATTGACACCGGCTGCATCACATCCCTTGCTGTACATGAGTACGATGAAGCGTTCTATAAGCTCCATATGCACGGACTCGAGAGTGTCAGGATCATGCGTGAGAGCAACTACTGTGTCGGTGGGGTCCGATATGCTTGTACAGGCTGCCCAGGCGGTCTGTTTGCCACATCCAAGAAACTGTGAAGTCGTCTTGCACCCCGTTAAGCTGTGAAAGAGAGGTAGTGCCACGGACTTTGACGGACCAAGATCGGAACAGATGGTTTGGACTGGAATGCCACAATACTTTTTCCTGAACCCCTAAAATCCCGAAGTATGAATGGATCAGCGGCTTCTTAAAAGATATTAACAAAAAGGAGCCGTTCTCATTCATCAGCACACAGATGTCCAAGACTGACATGAGCGGAAAGCTCCTTCTGTGTACCCGTTTTGAGTCCGTGTTCTTCAACAGGCGTTATGACCTCACAATACTTCAACCGTGCAACCATTCCGAGGCGGACATTAGGGTCCTCCTGCATCTAGCACATGCCACGGAGAAGGGTCATACAACAGCCTATGTTCGCACGATGGACAGCGATGTCCGGTCTTTGAAGACCCTCGGTCTATCGGAACTCTTGGTGGACTTCGGTACTGGAAAGAAATATTGTGACATTCAGTCCATACCGTTTGTTCCGATCTCGGTCCGTCCAATCCTTGGCACTACCTTTCTTCCACAGCCTTACTGGGTGCGACCCGACTTCACAGTTCCTTGATAGCGCAAGCCAGAAGGTATAGATACCAATAATTATTGGTATATTGTTGCTAAAGCGGTCTTTGTATTGTATTTCGAACATTTAAATACACATAGCGGCGTAGCGGCATAGTTATAGCATTTTGTCAGCAGATGTCATCTCCGGAGTATTTTAATATAATTTGTTCCTGAATGCTCTTCGTTCGATTGTTCTTAGTGGTAACTGTTGATCTTTGACCTTTGACCCAAAATGGGTTGACCTCAAATCTTCAAAATAGGATCAGAATCGGAGAATGCCACAAACCTCTATGGTATTATTTGTGGTTCTTTTGGTGTTATACCTACAATTGACCTCTGGTTCGGATGACCTCTATCGCGACTCTCAAATGAAATATTGCCCCGAATCGCCAAAATAAGGCCAGATTCGGGTTACTCAAACCTGGAAACCAATAGAATGAGGCAGTTTATATATCTTGCCCCCAAACCACTGATAATGGCGAATTTGTCCCCAAAATGCCGTTTAAGGTTACCTTGACCTAAACTCGTTGAAATAAGATCACAATCAGATTCTCCGACCCCAAAAACCACTAAAAAATGTTATTATTCACATTTCTAGCCCTTTTAGTTATTCAACTATAACCAGGATGGCGACCATATTGAATTTCGCCGAATATGGCGGCCCTAGGGGGCGCCCGTCTTGGCGCCCGTCAAAAATCGAAACAGTATGGTATGGGCGACATATGGGCCAAATTTGGTGCTTTTGGAAGAATGTGAACCAAAATATCCCTAACAGCCCCGACTAGCAGAAGAACTCAATGATCTGTGGTTGATCATCCTTGATGCATTTTGTTTCTGTATACGCTCACACTCATGTGTACAACGTGAAAGTCACTTGTCGTTTTAGTCTGTCATTTTGAATTCAATATTGACATACTGTGCCACTTGGAAAATTTTGCATGCATTTTGCACAAGCTAATCAATATGGACCAAAGAATGAAAATGTGACATTAGATTAGCGTGTCCCGAAAAAAAAATTATATCGCAACATGATTGTTGACTGCGTTCATGGATGGTGTCTCTTCCGGTTTTATTCTTCAACTCAATTTATTATTACGTAATATGATGATTTCTAGGACGCTATACACGAATCATTTTTAATAGATTTAAATACCAATGACCTAGCGTTGCTAAATTACCTGATGGAAATTCATCAATCAGGTGTTTTTGGCGTTCTTGCCAGATTAAACGAGATGCTATAAAAATCCATCGATCTTTATTCCGTTTTCCGGTAGAACGAGGAGACAAATACTCTGGCCATCCCATGTTCATTGGCTAGTAATTCACATAGTTATTCAGTCAGTAGTCGTGACGCTATCCTTATTTCTAAAACTTACATACCAATTGTAGGGAGATAGAAATCCTTCCATCTCTAGTACCGCTTTCACACAAATATTATGTCTGGCGGATATGTGAGTGTCATAATCCCACGATCACGAGCAAGCGTCGTATCCGACATTCAATATTCAATCGTGGTCAATAAACGAATTTCGAATCAATAGTAGAAAAGCCTATCTCATACGACAATTAGAACCAATTACAAATGGGTATTAATAACAAACATAATAAAAACGCAACATGGTTTTCGACAAGTCAGAAGCGGTGAAAAGTTTCTAATGATGTTAGTTAGACGTGATGATGTTCCATACGTAAATTCATGATCACTGACCATTATTATTTATCCAAATGAATTTCCAAGTCGTTTTAGGGTATTATCTCAGTCACGCTTTGATTGTGGTTCTTCATTGGAACACCGTAAAGATGTTGAACCACATGCAGACGGTGACGATTTTAATCAACGCCACAAAAAGTTACTATAGAAACACCTCAAACAAGGCTATACCATCATTCTGTCATTCGGTCGCCTAATCCTGCGAAAGTCAGTACTGAATCAGCCCAGCCGCGCGTGAAACGCTTTGCTAGAATAACCAGGCGTGGATACTCTTGGCTACATACATCAAGCTAATCAAGAAACGCTGGTTAGATATCTTTACATCACAAGATAATAAACTGGGTGGAACACATCGCTTTTCAAATATAGCAGGTTCTGGCAAGAGCATATTAAACACTCCTCACTGACAGTCTATATCTACTGGGGTTGAGAGAAAACTTGAGCTAACATGCTTCCCGATAATATTTGAAGGTCCCTTGGTAGATATGGGTTATTAATACAAAGAATATTCCTCCGATGTAAAATCAAAAGAAACAACAAAATGTGCACCAAGGCATGCCAAAATCGGTTTTGCAAGAACGATTCGCATGTTAGCTGCGCTATGTAATACGGTATTCCAGTTGCTGTGGGGTTTGTCAACCAGCACGCTTCGACGTAGCAATGCAAAATTTCCTTGGCGCCCATTGTTGGCTGTATTGGTTGTAATCGCTTCTGCATGAAATGCCGCGCTCGATGAAACCGGATACTATTGAAAACGCTGCAAAGCCTTCATAATTCACGCTAAATTTAATAATTTTTTTCCCGATATGGATAATGCCGCATTTTCTACTCAATTGCTCCATGCATCTTCAAAAATATTGAGTCCACTTGGAGATCATTTATACCGGTTCATTCCATTTCCTTTTGAACGTACAAAAATATGATAAAGTGATATCTGAAGAAAAATGCTAACTGAAACTGTAGTCTATAAACTATTGTTTATTGCCATTAGTAATGTGTGTCACATTGTTCTACCGAAACCATTTTACTAGACAATTATCTTGCAGTATCCAATATCTTTTCAACGTTCAACGGAAATCTCTTGAATAACGTTTAATCCAGCCAGGCATCACATAAATATTTACCAATTCATCATGCATTTGTTTTGCGGAGAAATCCCATAAACAACAACTTCGACAAATCTGACCGAAATATCGACCAAAAATGCTTTTTACCCCTCGACCAAAATTTGGCCGAAGGATATTCTCGTCGGCATGTACATGTACGTCCGTCCGTCTGTCTGTCACATCTTTCTCGTTACCAAGATATCTTTAGAACAACTTACGCTAGGCACACCAAACTTACAGTGCACATCCATATCCTCGTGACCCAGAGTCTTATTGAATCTGATCTCGATTGGCTGAAACTTTGGCGGCCATCTTTAATTTATGCGAAACTGTCACAACTTTCTCGTTACCAAGATATCTTTAGAAAGACTTACCCTAGGCACACCAAGCTTGCCGTGCACATCCATATTCTCGTTACCCAGAACCCTATTGAATCTGGACCCGATTGGGTGGAAACTTTTGAGGATATCTGTAATTACAAGCGTCTGGTCCGTCATTCATAATTCAGCCGTCGTCCATTAGAGAATATTCGCGTCCATAATCCAAAGACCTATTCCATATTCCAGTATTAGCACCAAATTCAAAAAGACAATCATAGTATACATGAACATAGGCTTGTTTCCTGCAAGAGAGAAGCGGTCAACAGTTTTCAATGATGCCGGCAAGACATCATATGATGTTCCAAAAATATCAAATCCGTATCGCTGATCAGTATTCTTAATCCATAATATTCATTGTAAAGTCGTCATCTAAAGAATGATGTATCTCAGTCACGCTTTGATTGTGCTTGTTCATATGAGTACCATGAGGATCTTGAAGTGCATGGGTTCATACGGCCCCTAGCCCCGGGTTAAGTTACGAAACGTAGCGCCATAGATCTTGCACGCTACGCTCGTATTTTGATATCAGCATGCGATATGTATCGCCAAATTTGAGAAACTTTGAGCGGAGGCGCTTGGAGGTGTAGCCCTATTTTATAAGTTTCTGCAACAATGTTTTGTGACGTTGATTAAAATCGCCACATTTAACACAGGATCTAGCAAATGCTCTAGGCGTGATATGTATACGCCATACGCAGGTCCCACTGGAATATTACTGTCTAGAAAGGGATAGTTTACGATGTCGAAATTGTAATCATCTTTTTTGTCATACAGTCGACGAGAGTGAAGGCCTGCTTCATTTTTATAGAGATATAGGTCTAAATGTGATGTGCCTGTAGGGTTATCTGTAGTTTCCTTTAAATCCAGTGAAGGTGGATATATATCGTTCACTGCGTCATTTATATAGCGATTATCCACAGCGAGAAGATCGTCTATATAGCGTTTGGTGAATGCGAAGGAACGAGCTTTGAATGGATCGGTTTTTGAAAGCGCCTGCATATAGTCATATTCATAAGAGAACAGATATAAGTCAGCCAACAGGGGCGCACAATTAGTACCCATTGGAATACCTATATGCTGTTGATATATTGAGTTGCCAAATTTCATATAGATATTATTAATTCAAAATTCAAGCAACTCTATAAACAAAGAAACATCCTATGAATGATATCTTTTGTATGTAGTAGAGCTAAAGAATGCTTTATGGCATCCGATATTAATATATCTACGATCAGTTTTCTTGAACACAGATACTATTAATGAACTTAGACGGTCAATAAGGTCCTGATGAGGGATTTCGCGTGACGCAGAACTCTATTGAATCTGGACCCGATTGGGTGGAAACTTTTGAGGATGTCTTTAATTCATGCTAAACCATTAATCTTATGTATCTAGGAAACCATTTCGCTGTTCAGTATGAGACGATATAGATCATCGATACATCAAGAAACTCCCTTGATAGTTTCCCTGATTGGGTGAAAGCCTTGGCGGTCATCTTCAATTTATGCAGAATCTTTAATGTGTATTTCTCTGATACCGTTTAAATGTTCTATTCGAAACTAGGTATACAGCATCGATGTATCAAGAGAAAATGAATAACCGCATCAGTTCCTCTGTGCGGCGGAAGGATAGGCGGCCATTTTTAATTGATGCAAAATCACTAATGATCTCTATCTGTGATACCGTTCAGGTGTTCGATGTAAAATACATCAAGAGACTTACGATGAAGGACAGAACTGGTTTCTCTGATGGGGCGGAAATCTTGGCCAACATTTTTAATTTATGCAAAATCACTAATGATCTCTATCTTTGATATCGTTCATGTGCTCGATGTAAAATTTGGTAAACATCATCTAAGCATCAAGAGACTTGCGATGAATGACAGAACTGGTTTCTCTGATTGGGCGGAATCGGCCATCTTTAATTTATGCAAAATCTTTAATGATGTATATCTCTGATACCTTTTAAGTGTTCTATACGAAACTTGGTATGCAGCATTGATGCATCAAGAGACTCGCAAGGAATAACCACATCAGTTCCTCTGAGTGGCGAGAAGGATAGGCGGCCATCTTTAATTTATGCAAAATCGTTAATGATCTCTATCTCCGATACTGTTCAACTTTTCGATGTAAAATTTAGTATACATCATCGATGCATCAAGAGACTTAAGGTGAATGACAGAACTGGTTTCTCTGATCGGGCGGAAATCTTGGCGACCATTTGTAATTTATACAAAATCATTAATGATGTATACCTCTGATACCATTGAAGTGTTCTATACGAAACTTGGTATACAGCATTGATGTTTTAAGAGATTCACAATGAGTAACCACATCAATTCCTCTGAGTGACGAGAAGGATAGATGGCCATCTTTAATTTATGCATAATCATTAATGATACCGTTCAAGTGCCCGATGTAAATTTGGTATACATCATCGATGCATCAAGAGACTTACGATGAATGACAGAACTGGTTTCTCTGATTGGACGGAAATCTTGGGGACCATTTTTATTTTATGCAAAATCATTAATCATCTATATCTGCATTATTGATCTTTATCTGATACCATTTTGTATTTCATATGAAACTATAAGTCATCGATACATCAAGAAACTTGCAATTAATGACAACCAGTTTCTCTGATCAGGTAGAAAACTTGATTGCCATCTTTAATTTATGCAACATCTATACCTCTGCTACTGTTCAAGTGTTGGTGCAAGACTTTGTATACATCATCGATACATGAAGAGACTACAAATGAATGACACAACCGTTTTCTCTGATTGGATAGAAGCATTGGCAGCCATTTTTAATTTATGTAAAATCACTGATGATCTATATATCCTTTGATACTGTTCAAGTGTTCAGAATGATGATTGATATACGTCATCAATACATCAAGAGTCAAGTAGTCAGGTAATGTGTATAGTTTTCACTTGACTGCTTGGTGTTCCTGACGTCTTCAAAGTAGTATAGTTCAAAATTGAATACATTATGAATGGCTGGCGCCCATAGCCGTGTGGTTTTCAGATGCACAGATGATGATGATGATGTCACCGTGAGGTCATCAGAGTGGCCATCTTATATTTTTTTACATGTTGTGGTAGAGCTTGACCCAAGGTAACATTGTGTTAGATCCCCTAGCTCAAGTGGTAAGAAAAATAATTGGGGGGCCGAAATGCCCACCTCCATGGCCTAGACAGTTCTCATAAAGCGCAGGCCAGATAGGGTTAACATCGTTTATGGCGAGGCAGAGCCGCATGTAATTGACAAGCAGAACACAGGGATCCTCGCAGCAACCGAATTTACTTCCACACCAAATAATTCTGTAACTGCTCCAGTTAAAATTCGACCGCACTGAACGTTAGAATTTTCTATATCAATCGAAGTAAGACATTGAACCATCTGACCAATACATTGTTTTACTATCATTAGCCATCAATGTTCTTGTGATTGCCATCTCGTATCAATAATAAATTGTTGCATTTTCGCTCACGTTGGCTTTACATGTAAATGTGTTCCCTAGCATATTTGTATGGGTGAGCACTATACTAGCCTCTAACAATAAAATTCGTGCTATACCGTCTGCAATACCGCTATAGTATTGCTTACAGATAACGCGTCTTTATCAGTTGCTCCCGATGTCTCAGAAACCTTATATGATTCTTGTCACACTGTGAGATCCGTAAAGATATCTTCCCGTAATTAATTTTTTCTCAAGGTTGACGTTCCTGTGACGGTGCCAGAGGGTTTTAATTTCAGATAGTTCATCAGTCATCCCAGATATAGCAAATCTAATTGTGAGAATGATGGTAAAATCAATTCTGATATTAAGGAAATCAGTGTTGCTGGTTGCCCCAAGGCTCGTTGCATTCGTTTAGTCAGCTAATCAACAGAAAATCAAACGCCCATTTGTATTATGAGTAGCTTCTCCAGATGCCATTGATCACCTTTACACTATAACATATTTTGATCATGTTAGGTTCGAAGAAATAGACTAATGCTGTGTGTTTCCATCCTTCCGTGTTTTTCTTTTGCGCTGCTCACGATACTATTTCCCCTCACTTTGGCACAAACAAGCTCATGTTTCTTCGATAGAGACTGTAAAATTCCGCAATACTCACGCCCAATTGTCGCGCTCACTGATATGAGAACAGATGGCACAAGTAGAGATAATTAGCGAGCAATATTTAATTTATAATTTAAATTAAATGACATTGTACGTTTTGATTCACATATCATAATTCTCATACAGGTATGTTTGTGTTGTTCAATGTTATACAGGAACTGGATCAGATTGATACATGTCATTTAATTAGATTGTCGCACTCACATATTCACAATACGGTCGAGACGTCGTGTAGCAGCAAAGAAAGTCCAAATGAACCTGGTCGTATGACAAAATTATATTTGACGCTTCCACCGCTTCGATATTATGTGATAATAAGACAAAATGTGACCAAAAGCTCGAATGTATATTGGCTACAGAAAAAATATCGCAAGCGATGCGGTCAAGAATTGCCAAACACCCGACTCGGTTGGCTCCGACTCAGTGATGTGAAATGAAAACAATTTGAGGCGTCCGACGAAGTCGCAAGTAAAAGTTCATCGCAGAACCAGCCGATTCCTTGCGATCTTGTCCAAATTCTACGACAGTATCGCGAAGTGTGCGCCGGTTTTGAACGCTAGTTTTTGTTTAAAAAAAAAATTCTGCACGATATATCTTGACCAAAGTTAGCTCAGAAATCACATTAATTCGGCAACAAAATACTTACAAAAAATTTAAAATGTTAACATTTTCAAGATAGTGGGTATCCCTCTTCGGCGTTTATCAGTAATGAATAGGCGAAAGAGGATAATTTAAGAGAAGTGAAAGTCATATTTAATGGCACACGATGACTGTTCGGCAAATCTCTACATGAATACAAAACTCACTCACCCATGACCAACGCATGGCTTTCTATATTGCAATAGTCTATTTAAATAATCTAATCTTAAAAATCAGTAGCATTCAAGATTACCGAAGTATAAAGAACATCAAGATGTGCAATTTGTATAAATATGACTGACCCTGCTGCTAGATATCTGGGAAAACTCATCAATTTTAAAACAAGCCATACACTTCCTTGAATAGAGTATCGAATTTGTGGAAGCTCTCCTGATCAGGTTAATCAAATTTAAAACGGTTTGTCATCGCATAATATATATATGTGTATGAAGGAATCAAAGTACCATAGATATTGCAGCATTCGGTACTGGAATGCCTCATGTGCTCATAGTATATTATTATAGAACCTCGGTATGATGTCTGAGTGATGACAATATATTGGTGCGATATTTGTCGAATGGCATGTACAGAGGGCGGGCCTCGGGGACTTTAATAGTTCACCAGCAGATTCCTACAATATGCAGGTAATAATGAACAGGATTTGTGATACCTGAGTGATGATAATAACACTCGATTTGTCATGGCTGCACCAATAATTTCTGGATTTCAGAGTATTAAAACTTGAGAACTATACAAATTAGCTGCCCGTTGCAGAGAGCCCGACAATTTAATAATATTCAAACGAGGATGAAACTGAAAAGTGTTCATAGTACTTATAAATAACAACGTGATAAATTCACTGCGCAAAATGTTCGAATCGAGTGTCAGATCTAAGAGCCAAAGCCGTATGGCGCCATATTGTATTGGAGTATCGAGACAAATCAGACGTGATGTTCACGATTGTGTTTTCAACGAATGATTTCGTGTCACACCAGGGTGTTTTAAAGGCAGTGACTTTTGACAGTCGAATTGAGAAGACGAGAAATATCAAAGGTTCAAAGGGTCTGCCGAAGATTGATTTGCCTCCATTGTGGAATTGAATTGTGATTATTGCGCCGCTCTTCATTCATCACCAATTTATAGCCTACTTAGTCGATTTGCATAACCATGTCTTTGCAGTTGATCTATGCATATCAAAATGCGCTCAGTGAGTCTACTCGGCACTGATTCGTTAGTGAATTAAGAACGATAGATAAATGATATACGCATATGCGTGAGTAATCCACCAATTCAAACACGAGCATTACCACTTCGACAATCCAAGAAGTTCTGATACGCTGAGCATTTCAATTTGTCCGCTCTGAGTCGTCCGCCTGGTATTACCCGCGAACATTAATGTGCTTACTTTCTTGCATATCATGTGATGTATCTACTTCACGAAATGTACTTGTTCACTCTGAATTCGCCTATCAGTGGTGTTGTAAACATACAAAGTATCTGATCAAAGCAGCTTTTTTTGTTTCAGTCAAGCTCTGGACGAACCGATGGGCATTTATTCGTCATACTGCCACGTATTGTAATGATGTTTTGCCCTGGGACAAACATTTACTCACAAGGATTTACAATGCTGGTATAACTGATGAAATTATTATCTTTATTCTATGAAACCAGTATCAAATTCTCCAAATTTCACTGTTATCTACGGTTAAGAGTTTAGTAAATTACGAATTTCAATAACGTTACCGATAACGAATTAAACAATAAAATAAAATATTTTCATTTTTTTTTTCAAACAACCGCACAACAAATAAGAGTATAAACGTTAGTATGAATTAGGCAAATGCTAAAAGCGAACCCAGAGCACTTTTTGATATCGCTTTTGGCTCTGCCTATTTCATATCAAATTCTTCACAAATTCGAACAGGACGAAACATATTTATTTGCACACTTACGTCGAAAGGGAAAAGGTAATGCAGAATATAAAAACATTTATGTAAGCAAATAATGTATGTGCATTGCCTATATACCGGTAACAAAAATCAGGAAGTCCTTGATACTTGATATTTTGGAAAAGGTTCCTTGAATATCTGTAAATTATGTTCAGATCATCGAAGATTAGAAAAAAGAGATTGAAAATGTGGCGCAACTTTGTTTCACAAGAGCCAGAATTGGCGCTGATACACGCCAACACAAGACATCGTCTCTCCTTATGTATCATGTAAAAACATATTTTAATGATATTCTGATCGTGGGGTCACAGTGATCTTGACTTTTGATTTTACCTAAATTTTGGTATATGACACATTGTCCTATTAATGTATCTACCGACAGATTAATCTCTTGATGTATTTCGTGGTTTTTAAAAATCTCCAGATTTTAGGGTGACAGTGACCTTGGCCCTGACCTAAATTTTGATAGGTGACACATCCTCTCCAAATAATGTATCTACTGAGCTGGAACAAAATCGGTTTTGAATGACTTCCTGATCTTGGGGGTCACAGTGACCTAGACCTAAAGTTTGGTACATGTCTCATCGTTTCCCCGTTATGTTTATATGGGCACAAAAAGCTAATTCCGGATTTTGGGTTCACACCGCTCTTGATCTTTGACCTTGACATAAATCTTAGTACGCAACAGAAGAATTTCCTAGAGAGGCTAGTGAATGTAGAAAGAAAGCAGGTTGAATTAGAAAAAACATGCACAGTTTTCGGATGACGAAATCTGAAGACTGAAAAACGATCAGGCCATAGCTGCCAAGGCAATTTCTGAACGAGAAAAGCTCATTTCAAATCTTTAAGAAGAAAATCGTCAACTAAAGGAACGAATAATTGACAACGAGCGCCACAGCCGTGGTTTCAATCTTCGATTTGGAGGAATGCCCGAAAATCTAGGAGAAAACCCTACGGAAATCATTTAAAAAATCATAGACAAAGACCTAAATCTCCGGAGATATCAAAGTTGAAAACGCGCATAGAACGAGTGGACCTAGGCGTGAGGGTGTCACCAAGCACATTATAGTGCGATTTCTCCGTCGTCTCGGAAGACGCGAAGGGCAAAGCTAATGTGGGCAAGGCAAAGCTAACGTGTTTGTGACGGACGATCTTGTCCCTGAGGACAGAAAAAAAGAAAACCCCGTTCCGAGAATATATGAATAAGTGCTACCAGGAGGCCAAGATAGTTAGATTCGCCAGGGGGAAACTCTTTGTAGAGGTTAAGGAAATTCCCGAATCTACCATCGTCCCACCCCTGTCAAATTGATAATCTGTGTTGACACTGTCTCTAACATCTGAATTTTGATACGCACAGTAATTTATATATTAACCGACAATGATCTCTCTACAACGAGCCTCTATATGACGTACATCTGTGTCATAGCTCTTAGTTTCAGTACTCTGAAATACACGATCTTCTGCCACTTGTGATGCAGCACTTTGGAAACTGAAAACTGAACTATTTTGGATAATTATTATTTATTATAGTTAGCACATCGTATTATGAAGTTCAGCTCTGCTGCTGCATAAACTCCTTCTTCCTTTAAAATCTGCTATCCCACGCTCAGGCCGGTTCATATCAGCGACTATATTGTAGATATAATACTACAGCCCTGCTCCAAAATTATATATTTAAACAGTCACTTTATATAGGACTGCCCAAAACACTGATTATATTACCGACATAAAATTATACTCTATTAATATATTTATCAGTTACCCTCTCAGATAGGTCAGTAGCTGATTGTGTACAGCAAAAGTTTTAATGTGGCCCTGTCTATACACTTGACCAGTTCTATTACTCTTAAATATATTGATGAATGTCTTCTGTGAACCGCTTACTGTATACCAGTCTATTTACTTGAACAGTTCCATTACTGCTAAATATATTGACTTTCTTCAGAATTTGGTGTAGATGTATACAGATCCTCTCACATTGCATTGGATGTAAGTGAATAGTTACCTAGATTTGATAACAATGGTGTATATGTCCCTATCCCCAAACCCACTTCTACACCTCCACATTCAATCTCAATCCGATCAACTACAATACACGTGCTTCATCACACCTTCGGTTGAATCCGCTTCATATATATTTCTTGCTTTTATTCTCTTGTCCCGAGTTTCACACATGTATATATCTCAGCCCAATCGCCCAATCTCCATTACAAACATTTTCCCGCTCATGTGAGTTACGTAAGAATGAATTTACCTAGCATCTGGTTTCTTTCTCATTATATTTGTGCTTACGTAGGAAAACTCACCTGTGATTCTTGCATAATCCCTTTTCTTTTTAATCTTGCCTACCACGAACAACACATCTGTGATTTTTACAAGAATACCCGTCGCGCTCGAGCCCTTATCAGATCCGGCATCCACCCCAAAGCGCTAAATCCTTTAGTCAGTGCGCGTGTTATAACACAGACTGTGTATCCAAAAGCGCTTTATGGATGTGAATTATGGTGTTTAAATAAGGTAGATGTCTTAATGTTAGAAAGAGCGCAGAGGTCGATAGCCACATCCATACAAGGGTTCCCGAAACTGACAAGACTTCTAGGTTGGATAACCATGGAAAGTGTGATCGACACAAAAAGCTGTTGTTCTTGGGTCGTTTGTGTCGTTTGAACTGTGAAAAATTATTAAAATTTATTTTTTAACACGTCTGTATAGTTTTTCTCATAACCGAAATGCGCAAGTAAGACAAATGGGATTCATTCCTGACATTTTCAGAATCTTGAAGAAATATGACTTACATGATTTTATCTCCGATTACACAAGTGAATGCATCTTCCCGTCCAAAGTCAAATGGAAGAGAATTGTCAAACAAACTGTTCATGAGCATGAACAACGTGAATGGCTACTGAGGATGACGCTTCGACAGTGACTTCGGTAGATTTGTGAAAATTCACCCGACGTTAACACCTTGTGTGCGGTGGAAACTGGCGAATATATACCCACAACACCGCAATAGTATCCAATATATGGTGACAATATGTGCGACAATTAGAAAAACTGAAGAAATCGAACTCTGTCATAAGTGTGGTAAAATGTATGTGGATATCCTAGAACATATAGTCCTCCAGTGTGACTCTACTGAACAGCAAAGAGATGAACTGTGGTGTGATTTTATAAATATGCAAGCCATCGGGTTTAGTGTGTTTCTTTATTCCCTCTCTGACTGGGATTTATTGCACACATTGGTTGGAGGGAAAATAAACGATGAACTTGCCAAAAAAAGATGTTGAAATCTTCAGAGTAACGTGTTTAAATTATATAGAGGGGATGAACAAATTATATTTCAAATGAACCTTATGCGTACTAGAGTGATACGATAAAGTCAGAGAAAAGTGAATAACGTACATGTAAGCTAAACTGTGTAAATAATTACAATTTCCCAAATGTAAATATTGATTGCTCGCCTACCGAGAAATGATTACATGTATGACTATGCATATGCTCTCCACTAGGATGAAATAAAGGAAATAATAATAATATATGTGTATAGCCACTCCCAGCCGTTCTCTCGTTTTCTGGTTCTCTTTCTTGAGAACTATCCCTGTAGCATTGTTATATACACTTATCAAATATACACGCTTCCTGACCGTCATATATATATTTACATTTCTATACGTAACGACAAGCCGCGCCTTGAACCTCCAATATCTAGTTATAGTTGAATGCACTGAGATTTTCTTCAAACGCTTATATCATGCTGTACATAGTCTAAATTCATCCTCAACTCTTAATTATATCTTTTCTTGAAGAGCTGCCCTTCTTCACTGAAAATAATATTGACACAGAGGCAGATTTGAACTCTAATAATGATAATGACACCTATTTGGCTGATTTTAAAATATGTGTTTTAATCCTTTAAACCTAAATTTTCAGGAAAATAGCAACTATATCACTGATGACACGGAAGAAGAAATTTCCCACTGGAACCAAATTAGCTCCCAGCAGTCCAGTTTTTATTTCGAAGACAGCTTCAAATCACACATTGAATCCAATAATCTATCTGACGCTAACACATTTTCTGTCTTCCATATTAACGCACGAAGCCTAAAGAAACACTTTACTGAAATTATCGAACTTCTACAAAACTAAAATTTTCGCTTTACAGCAATTCGAATATCTGAGAGTCGGCTTGACCCTGCTACCGCGGAACTATATGCCATTCCCGGCTATAAACCATTTCCCCTATCTAGAAATAATCGTATGGGGGGGTGGAGTTATACTTTATATTAGGGACGATATTTTGAAATGCACGATTAGGGATGATCTAACACATATTGATGATGACGGAGAATATGAGTCACTCTTCGTCGAGGTCACTGATATCAATAACACTTACATTTTAGGTATAATCTACAGACCCCCTGGTAAAAATGTGGAAAACTTCAACGATAGTCTCTTAAGTATTTTCAATACATTAAAATCTGAAAAAAATAAATGTATTCTCATGGGGGATTATAATATTGACCTCTTAAGGACTCATTTACATGGCCCTTCCTAGCAATTTTATGAAATTATGAAATCTTTCTATTTCTTTCCCAAAATCACCAAGCCAACACGCGTCAAATCTCATTCAGCTACCCTGATAGATCACATTTTCACCAATTTTCACGAAAACGATCGTTGCTCCGGCATTCTCCTCTCTGACATTTCGGACCATTTTCCGGTTTTCTACATCAATGGATGTTCTCCCACTTTCTCTTCTGCTGCACAAACTATAAGATACCGCTTGACTAACGCAACCCAACAATCTCTTTTCAAAGACAAACTAGATAATGCAAACTGGACATCAATACAGAAGAATGCACACATGTAGATGAGGCCTTGACGATCTTCCTCGACAAACTAACTCCTATCTATGACGAATGCTTTCCGACCCTAACCAAAACTATAAATACACGAAAAATATACAAGCCATGGACAACTCACGGTATTATCAGCTCGATTAATGAAAAAAATAAGTTATACAGAAAACATCTTACAAATAAAAGTGCAGAAACCTCTACACATTACAAATTATATAGAAACAAACTCAATCATATCCTAAGGATTGCTAAGAAAAAATACTATGAAGAAAAATTTAATGAGCACAATAATAATATCA
Organism: Hanleya hanleyi; assembly: GCA_036873755.1. Lineage (NCBI taxonomy): Eukaryota > Metazoa > Mollusca > Polyplacophora > Lepidopleurida > Hanleyidae > Hanleya > Hanleya hanleyi. The sequence goes on from JAVTVY010036940.1 coordinate 102,202, forward strand.
AGAAAACATGGAACACTATTAACGAACTCATGACACGGAAAAAACGCAGTTCCCTCCCAAATAACTTTGTCATCAACGGACAAGAAACCTATAACTCATCAGTGATAGCCAACCACTTTAATGACTATTTTTGTACTATCGCCTCTGAACTAGCAGACAAAATTCCACGTTCCAACTCCCACAGCTTTGTTCTATCCCCTAGTACTCCGGACGAAATAATACAAAACGAAATTGCTGGCTTAAAAAGTGGCTCTGCTGGCAGAGACGGCATCCGTTTGTCACTCCTTAAACCCATCTCTAGTCGCATAGCTACACCTTTATCACACCTTGTTAATTTATCATTCAAGCTAGGAGAAATTCCCAATGTATTGAAGATGGCTAAAGTCACACCTGTGTTCAAATCTGGTGATAAAAATTTAACTAGCAACTAGAGACCTATATCGGTACTGCCCTGCCTTAGTAAAATCTTTGAGAAACTTCTTGCTGTCAGAATGACCTCATTCTTGGATGCTCACAATGTCAACTGTCCGAACCAATTTGGCTTCCGGGCTAACCATTCCACATGTGACGCAGTACGTTCTCTCTATGACAAATTAATTAAAGCAAAAGAAGAGAAGAAATTCAGTATTGCACTATTCCTTGATTTATCTAAGGCGTTTGACACGGTTAATCACGAAATTCTTCTTTCCAAACTCACACACTATGAATCTAACGGAACAGCCACTGACTGGCTTCGTAGCTACTTGTCTGATCGGTGCCAATGTATATCTTATAATACCTTCTCCTCATATAACGCCATAACATGCGGTGTTCCACAGGGCTCTATCTTGGGTCCTCTCCTTTTTCTGATTTACATTAATGACATTCATAACGCAGCTGACTTACTAGATATTCTCCTTTTCGCTGATGACACTAGTGCTGTTTATTCTGACTATAATCACGAACACCTATTCGAAAACATGTCCAATGAACTCGCCAAACTTCACGACTGGTTCTCGTGCAATTTACTATCCTTAAACATAAAAAAACACAGTATATGATCATAAAACCAAACCGGTGCGCCACACACATCACATCTAAGCTTACCCTCGACGGCATTGAACTCGAATGCGTTACAACCTTTAAATTTCTAGGAATCCTGTTCAACGATAAACTAACCTGGCATTCACACATTGATTATTTATGCTCAAAATTATCCAGAAATATTGGCATTATCAATAATATTAAGCATTGTATCAATCGGAAGACGTTAATTATGTTATATTACTCTTTATTCTATTCCTATATCGCATACTGTAACATGGTCTGGGCCATACATATCCAACACATCTTCAACCATTAGTTATCTTACAAAAGCGGCTTATTCGTATCATTTTTTCTAGTTCACGATACGACTATACTAAAAATTTATTTCCAGAACTGAGCATCCTCCCGTTACCTAAAGTAAATGATTACCTACACTCTTAAAACTAAAGTGTTGTATACAACATTTATAATGTTGTATATAACACTTTGATAAGTGTGGAGGAGGGAAAACATTTGTAAATTTTAATTTAACACTTTCGAAAGTGTTGCTGGTTTCAACACTTTGTAAAGTGTTAGATTTCAACATTTTAACAGTGTTATGATCTCGTTTTTAACCTTTATAAATGTTGAATTCTAACACTTGCAAGTGTTGGATTTGTGTCAATAATTAACACTTTAATAATGTTGTATCTCGTTTCTAACCTTTATAAATGTTGAATTCTAACACTTGCAAATTTGTGTCCATATTTAACATTTGGTAAATGTTGACTTTCAACACTTTGCAAGTGTTGGGATTCAACGCTTTATAAGCGTTGGTATTCAAAAAGGAAATGGCATGATAAGGCGGCATTTTGGCCTATATACATGGTGCAGTTGAACCCCCCCACCCAGAATAAAATGTTCTGAAAATAATTGTGTTCTAATGTAGACCCTAATGGCAAAAAATATGTACACAGTATGTGAAAGTTCTAGCTCAATTGTGTTATGACCGTAATTATTACATGAAATTAAAATCGCATCATTTGTGAGAAAGGGTCTAAATCGAGTCATTCTAACACACATTTAGACACGAGGAGGTACCAGGTTAAATGACCCTTTTTCACAAAATAGCACATGCTGTGGATTTTAATTTCATGTGAGAACTATAATCTTAATGCAATCAAGCTAGAACTTTCACATATTGTATTATATTTTTTCGTCATTAGATTAAAACAATTATTTTTAGGACATTTTAATTTCTTGATTTCAACTGCACCATGTATACGTATGCTGCCTTATCGTACCATCTACTTTCAAGGCATTTCACCAAAAAAAAAAAAAAAAAAAAAAAAAAAATTGCCTGTTAAAATTTGCAACAGCAACACAGTAATCCTTCTATGATCGATTTTCAACTCCCCCACAGACAAATTGCTGTGGAAGTGTAACTGTGGCACTTGTGTAAGTGTAGGTCATATTCAAGATAATGACTTAAAGAACAGAACAAAATAAAGTTCACTTGCATTCAGTCACAGACGAATAAAAACAGGAGTGAGATTGAAGTCTGACCCCTTGACATCTGCAGGACATAATTGTAGTAATGCAAAGAACTAAACAGATTTGTGACAATGTATCGTACGACCTGTTAAGCAAGAAGCAGGGTATAAATTTTATAAAGTTTATGTTAGATATGACAAACTTGCAGAAGTACCAAAGTTACATTTTAAAATAAACATCCCTCCATTTGTATGACAAACAAGAATAAAAAATAATGCAAGAGTATGCTTTACTGCTTTTTTAATGCAACAATATGGGAAGTGTTCATGAATATATTTTCACAATAAAATTCATTAAGGTCACTGTTACCTCATGACCCTCTCACATCTCTATGTAAGGGCAAATAATTAGAATTCATGGGACTTAAAATTTTCAAAAGATCTCCTTTTCTTCATATTTACAAGCATTTGGTTTGGAGGATCCATAATTAATAATTGTCACACCCAGTATGTCTCTTTTTACAAGCAAGAAGGCCATGAGGAAAAAACAAACATTTAATGTAACCCATGACCAGAATGCATTTCATCATTGCTTATTATTCCTGTGATATGGTGGTAAAACAATAATGGGTGACAAATGGGCCAGTTCTGATCCAGAATGGGTTAAATGTCCATGTCACTGATTTTGGACTTCTTGTCCACTTGCATATATGCGAATCAAAGTTGCTCAGGATTGAACCCAGAAATTGATCGATCACACAGATTTCTGATAAGATTTCTTTCATCCGATCACATGCATGTGTGAACTAAGTCTGGTGCTTCTAGGCATAATCATTCTTGAGATATGGTGGTATTGCGATATGAGGACAATACCCCAAGAAAGCCTTTAGAAGCCTTCTCATTCTTGAAATACGTTGGTAAAAACAACTGCTAGTAAGTGAATGTATGAGTGGAATATTTTCAGTCCAAATGAGTCAGAGTGATGGTGATCCAGACAAAAACTGACACAATCAGAATTCACCGAACACAAGAGCTTTGACATGAGATAACGCAGATGTTGGTGATCATCTCTCTAAATCTGATTGGGAGTCTCTCTTTCTCAGAGATGCCATAAATAATCTCAAGGAGTAAAAAGAATGAGGTTAGTTGATCAGCATATTCCAGATTGAATTTATTATGCAGCTTGAAAAGCCTATCAACTGCAAAAGTTATGTCGTTCCTGCAAGGTATCGCAACGCTGTCGACGATGATGAAATATTAGGATACTCCATTACTCGTTCCCAGGCAAAGGACATATGGCTGTGACCTCCTGCCTCTAGGTAGTGAACTGCACTGGTTCCAACCTGAAAAGAGTAAGATGATTCTATTTCAACATTTGCAATCAACCAGTCTAATAGTAACTGAAGTTCAATCTAACTCAAGATATATGCACTTAAGCATCTTCACATGGTGATGACAGTGTGTAACAAATTTCTAAAGAATCTAGAATCTTAGGCGCACAACCCTACCCCAGAAAGTTAGGTAGGTTGGTAAAATACACATATTTATTCGAAGGTCAGGTTTTCCTTTCGCGGTGGATGGAAGAGTTAAAGTGATTTGGTCCAGATACGAAGTTCTTATGAAAATGGCAGGAGAAAACTACTGTTTGCATCGATTGTCAAAATGATTTCTGAGAAGATAACAAATCCTCGACATCGACATCCCACCATATACTCGGGTCAATCCTAGAATACAGGCGAAAACTGCATTCCTCTATGGATTGGGTCATGGAATATTTGCCTTCACAATGTGTGATACAGGGGCCGCGGATCGCCCCCTCCCCCCCCCCCGCCACACACACACTTGTTATCAGCAAGTCCTATCTTAGATAGCATCAGTCCAACATTTAACAAGGCCGAGTTCAGCCCCTCCACTTTCAAATGTGCTTCGCGACTCCTGTGATACATGTTCACATCGCCGACTGCCGGAGAGCAAAATACTTGCTTGGCGAGCATTTTACGTTTGTTCACCTAAGAGTGGAGACAGGTGAGACAACTCTGACATTCGAAAATAAAATGACCTGTCTGAGAATCAGCGGAAAAAGTTCCCAGTCTACGAATTTTTGGACCCAGTCAGGGTGTAGTGGATAAGGGCAATCAATGCAGTATCAGATATCATATGGCCACTGTTAATTAATTGTTTGTTTCTCGTAACCTTGCTGGTAAAAATATACATGTTGAGCGCGATAATTATTAATTATTAACTTGCAAACCAATTGTGTAAAAATATGGAAAAAAATTAGCCAGTTTTACTCATGAAAATGTAAATCCCTCATAGATTTCAATTATTTGCCCTCAAAATATAGATGAGGTCTGGTTACGGGAAACGGAACATTAATTATCAGCGGCCTATGCTATCTGAAAATATCAGCATATGGGGATCGGGCGAGGCTTAGTTTCGAGATACAGGGTGGAGCTCTGTTCCGGGGGTGGCGGGAGAGGTGGATATACCCCCAGGGTGTAGTGGATGAGTGCAATCAATGCAGTATCAGATATGCTATCTGAGAATATCAGCATATGGTTCGGAGATACAGCTAGGGTGAAGCTCAGTTCCGGGAGCGGGGTGGGGATATACCCCAGGATTTGGCTTAATGTCACACTCAAGTTTGTTTCACTCATATGGTGACAGTCATAGTGGACGAGTGTAGTCAAGGCAGTATCCGATATGCAAGGCTGGAAATAGGAACCTGCCAAATATTAAAACATGTTGCATGTTAGGACAACCTAACAACAGGCTAAAAATTGTTATTCCAATCAAACTGTTAGTGTTACTCGCAGAAGTCTGGATCCATTTACTTGAGGGATTATTATCTAGATTTGCAAATATTACCTGCAAGTCTGCAGTTCCTCACAGAGCCCACCGCTCTCTTCACTCTTGTGACATCTTTGCGATCTTCAATATGTTTGGCACATATCGGCTTTGTTAAAAGTTTCGATTCCGTGTCCTATAGCATCGCAAATTCTTGATCAATCTGAAAATGAATATATATTTGCATAAATATTAATTGACAATTTACTGGATAGGACTGTCTAATGGAAATCAACGAAGCAATACTTAATTCCACCGTGACCGAGTACATGAAAAAATTCCAGTTGCCTGAAGGCAGGGTTGTCCTGTGAGATCGGGAGGTTGAAAAGTGTGGCAGATCGTAACACTCCCTTAGCGCATGCGTATTTCAACTGAAGAAGTTGCAAGAAGAACAAGAATGCGATCCTTCCACAGACCTGCATGCCGAATCAAACAGGTTGGGAATAATACCTTGATAGAGGTATTATACCTTGATAGGGGTATAACACCTCGATCAAGTTATAGGCATATACCTCGATGGATGTAGGGCTATGTCAGCTTCAGTTTTTATATATTTATGGAAAATGCGAACATCCCCACATACCCCAGACTGCATGGATCTTTCAACAGCATCTATGGCTTCATTGTCGGAATGTTCCATGATTTTCAGCAACTTATTGCTTCGTTTTATGCGACTACGTAATCATTCAAATTAGCCACTCTAATATTTACAAAATGAAACATGGCTTCGCATGACATATTCGGTGAAATTTATTCTGTAAATGAAAATAGCATGTGATCGCATACTTCGATCTCAAAGTCATATCCAAGTTGCATGAATGTAGATGCATTGATTGATGAATACATTAAATTGTCTGATGCAATGCAAAATCTCCTAGCATGCACACACATGGCAGGGTCATAATATCCAGAGCAGAGGTCAGTTTTTATTTGCACATGCTAGCAGTTTAGATTATGTGTCTTGCTAGCAGTTTAGATTATGTGTCTGGCAGTTTAATTTGATTTATTAACTAGGCCTAGCCTCTCAAATCCTGCAATTTGTGTATGACTTTTACATGGAAATATGCCACCACATGCGATGATGCCATTTTCATTCAGAAAATATATTTCACCGAAGATGTCATTTGAAGCTAGGTTTCATTTTTGAAATTTTGAAGTGACTAATTTGAATGATTAGTCGCATAAAACAAAGCAATAAGTTGCTGTGAAAATCATGGAACAATGAAGCCATAGATGCTATTGAAAGATCCAATTGCACTCTGGGGTACGTGTGGATGTCCCTTTTTGATAAATATATAACATGAGATTGATCTAATCAAAACCCCTCGGCTTTCCCCAAGTGATTGAGACCCATGTGTAGTGTGAATTGGGGAAGAGATAGTTCTATGTGGGATGATTAAGATATACCGGTAGTTGGTTACATATAGGATAGATATAAAAAAAATTATGTATCTGTAAAGGGGCATAACTTTGTAAAATATGGGTCGAAGGGTGCCACTTTCGACAAGCGTCTGACTTAGCACTCTGTAAAATAAGAATCAAGACAAATAAGCCGTACCGAACACGGATCTGCTGATATAACTTGTACATTCAGCTACAGATAACAAAATCGGAGATTATTACATCGGAAAGGGGCATAACTCCATAAGCAAAGGCGAGTAATCCTTTGTTGGCTAGTAGAATACAAGAATAAGTTTCCAAAATATAGTAGCTATACCGAACACAGTTCTGCAGATATAGTTGGTTACATTCAGGCATATAGGACAGAAATAGAAATTAATAAATCAGTAAAGGGGCATAACTCTGTAAAGTATGGGCAGAGGGGGGCCACTTACAATAGTCGTCTGACTTTGCACTACTGTAAAATAAGAACCGAGACGAATAAGCTGTACCGAACACGGATCTGCAGATATAACTTGTACATTCAACTAGATAGCAAAATCGGAGATTATTACATCCGAAAGGGGCATAACGCCATGAGCCGAGGCGAGTAATGCTTTGTTGGCTTGTAGAATACAGGAAAATAAATAAGTTTCCAAAATATAGTAGCTATATCGAACACAGTTCTGCAGATATAGTTGGTTACATTCAGGGATATAGGACAGAAATAGAAATTAATATATCTGTCAAGGGGCATAACTCTGTAAAGTATGGGCCCAGGGGCGCCACTTTCGATTGGCATCTGACTTAGCACTCTGTGAAATAAGAACCAAGACGAGTAAGCTGTACCGAACACGAATCTGCAGATATAACTTGTACATTCAGCTACAAATCGAAGATTATTACATCCGAAAGGGGCATAACTCCATAAGCCGAGGCGAGTAATCCTTTGTTGGCTTGTAGAATACAACAATATAAACAAGTTTCCAAAATATAGTAGCTATGCTGAACACAGTTCTGCAGATATAGTTGGTTACATTCAGGCATATAGGACAGAAATAGAAATTAAAAAATCTGTAAAGGGGCAGAACTCTGTAAAATATGGGCCGAGGGAAGCCATTTTCGATAGGCGTCTGACTTAGCACTATATAAATAAGTGTTGAAATTTGGTGGTTGTGTCTCAAGCGGTTTTGCCTAAAATGCGGTAACGGACGGACGGATGTTCAGTGGTTGGATAGGGCTTGTATTTTCATGGGAATCCGATTCCCGTCAGCACTCCAGCAAATTAATTTGCGGGAATCATAGAAATGATAGCATTGAATTCTCGTGGACTCCCATAGAGCTGGGTTGCGAGAATCAACATGTATTTGAATTTCCGTGAATTTTGACGAAAAACAAGACATAGAGGGTAAGTATAAGAGAAAAAACAGCATTTTGGATATAGCATCACATGATTTTGTCTTGTAGAACCAGTGAAAAATACCCATCAAGTTAAGACTGGATGTACTACAGATAAACAAGTTAACAACAACAGTAACAAGTAGAACATGATTGTATAGGGGGTAGAGCTGATGCAACTGTATGTAAAAAATTACTTGATGCAACTATGGGCTTGGGATTAGTTCTCGTACACCTTTCACGGTTTATTTCAGTCTTTCGTTTTTGAAAACAGCACGAGTTCTGTAAAATCTCGTGCTGTAAATCACTCTCCAAATATGATACTAGGAGTGTAAATCACACTCCTGAATGCTTTTAATATGCAGAGGAACTGTTTCAAGGAGTGCTGTTTCCATTCGCCTAGATCAATTTTAGGAGTGTGATTAGGAGTGTGGTGTGATCACACTCCTCGAAAACGAATGACTGTTATTTTAATGTATATAAAAGTAATTTCTTGAGAGACGCAAAAACTGACCTGGCTAATGCTGGGATCAAGACCCTTCCCTTGGATTACGTGACCTTTTCCTGCACGTGTGGGAGCAGTTATTAACTTGACTTTTTTGGTACCTCTAACCCACGAGAGCAATTCTCATACAGCAGACGAAAGTCACTGAATTGTTCGCTAATATCATTGTTCGTGCACTTAAAAAGTTTATTTGAGTAGCTTTAGAAGAAATAGTATAAGCTTATACTAATTGGACAATTCATCATCTGACCGGTTCACAATGACAGACTGAACAGCGACTCGTTATTTGGATGGAAAACAAGATTATTTTACCTCCGGAAAATCTTCGGCAGTCATCGGAAGTATAACTCTTCGGCCGTCAATGGCTAATAGCGTATCCACCAATTATCCGATTTTAATTTTAATAATATATTTGGAACGCTATTTCATGACAAAAAATTCAACCGGAAGATGACACTGATTTACTGGAAATGACGTGAGTTTGCTGCCATTTTACTGTGAACATTAGTTCGCAGATAGGGAGGGGCAGTCGAAGGAAACCAATGACTGCGCCTCTGTCGAAATGGGATTGTCAACTGACTTTCGTGGAATGAACATGATGGTCATCAATCCTGTTACCGTACCTATATAGGTTGGCGATAAAATGGACTTCCCGTGTGATGAAAACTAGAAGTATATGCCCCGGAAAGCAATTAAAAAAAACAAAAAAACTTCCAACTACACCAAGAAGTATAAATTTTGACAGACAAATTAAACTTCCCCCACACATATTGCAATCCACATAGAAAGTCACCACTTGCTCTGAACATGCACAAGTGAGAGGTGCACAAGATTTGATCTGTACGAGAACCGATCCAGAACCCGTAATGCAGGAGTCAAGCGAACCCCCCCCCCCCCAACCTCGGGGTTTAGTGGGGACTTAGCAAGTGAGAGTTGTTAAAATGCTTCAATGCCCTACCCTCTGGGGCAAAACATTGAAGTGAGTCCCCACCTAAACTTCAACCAAATACAATTGATGTCCCATTCCTAGGTAAAAGAAATATTAACTCAATACGAACATAAACAGGACTGAAAGCGTGTGAAAGCCCCACTCCGTGGGGCGTAAACATGTTGTGAATCCCCAGGTAATGCCCCACTAAACCCGACCCTTGCCCGAGTTTGGGGGGGGGGGGATTTCGTTTGACTCCTGCATAATTCACGAAAATTGGATCATGGAAAAATGATGCCTGTAATTTCTCATTTTTCCGGGGCTCTTACTGCAGGGACAACACACTCATACTTCACTCCTTGGCAAACTGAAAGAAAAATGAGAGGTTCTTTGTCACGCCACCCTTCCCCCCCCCCCGGCACCAACAACACATATTTGTTCATTCAATCACATCGGATGTGTTATGTTACCAATGACAATTTAAACATAATAGTATGGGCATTTTCCCGATCTCCGTTTAATCCTAATTTACTAGGTAATCACAGATCGGAACTGAGGATAATCCGATAGGCCTGTATGTTCACATTTCAGCTTTCTCGGTTCAGTTGCACTCGGTGACACGGATGCTGGCGCGAACAAGGTCAAGCCAACACCCGAATCAGAGTGCCGGAAAGGAGAAGAGCATCAAGATGAACAATAACAACAAGTTAATCATGTATTCAATCAGTTACAAAGAAAATTAACAAAATAACACGTTCTAACAACAACCAAACTTACCGAAACGGCACGTTGAATTTTCCCCCACACAGGCAGGCTCATGCATGCTTTCGGTGCTTTACAGCAATGGCAGAAGAATCACGTGAAGCAGGAGCCAATCAAATTACTCACTGTCTCCGCGCGCCACCTTGCCGGGCGCGAAAATAACACAACATTGTTTAGATGTTGTTAAAATCCGAACAGTCTGACACTTTAAATGTTATAATACTAGTATTCAACATTTTAAAGTGTTTTATTGAGTATAACACTTAGAAAATGTTACCATTACAACACTTGTGTTTTAAGAGTGTAGTTCTTAAATTTGCACACAAAGTATTCTATCAGTCGGTCTTTCTTCCATCCAGCGCACAAAATTACTTCATCAAACTATCAACTGTACATCATTACCCCACCAGGCATGTGAACTTGAATATGTATAGATCCTTTTACAAGTCACAACTTTCTTTCTACTCTACTAAAGCAAAAGGACCACGCATTTGGAATTCTCTTCCATCCAATTTGAAATCCTGTCCCTCGAATATCAATATTCAAATCTCGCTTAAAGTCTTTTTTGTTGGCACGCTAACTTAACTACATGTACCTGCCGCTCGTATCACAAAGTCTGCCTCTGCGTCAATTTTTGGTACTCCATCTTTATTCTCTTTATGACTTCATGATGCTGTATCTCAGTACGTTCTGTATATATGCGTTATAAGTTACAAACTCGTGTATTAGCGTATATTCATCTCTCTAGCTCTTAAATAACTCTTGTATATAATCCTCGACTGCTACTTTTGAGGTTATATATATATATGTATGTTCTATTCACCGCCTCTAAGATCAAAAGACCCTATTTAGCATCTACATGTAATTATATTTACTTATTCTTACCATTTATGCCGTTTTACATAAATCGGCCTCATTCGGAATAGATCAAGCCCTCTGGGGTTTTATTCCCGCCACATATGCGGCCATCAACTCTATAAGATACCACTATTCTTATACTATACTGCTGTACATATATGGTGAATAAATTCAATTCAACTCAATTCAGCAGCTTTGCAGATAACATGTCGTTCGCCAATCTCGATATAGTTCAGAAACTTTCATCTGGCACTGACATGGATATAAATTTTGGCATTGATGGTCACGAGATAAGACCAGAGAAAACTATTGAACTTATTGGATCATAGACAGTGAACATAAACATCAAACTCATTTTCAATATCGACTCTATAAGATATACCAAAACAATCAATGTTCTTTTGCGTCTCCACTATATGCTTAATATATTCTGGTGGATTATTCTTTCTAATCGTTCCAATTTTTGTCTCATAATCATGCATTGTTTTTAAGCAAGAGAGCATGTGATAAGGTGAAGCGAATACTAGGTAGAGACCTCCGAGTTGTATGTAGTTACTCATCCAGTTCTTATAATGAGCTGGAGTAGGCGAATGTGAACACATTTGAACTGACCAGAGTAAGAAGAGCTTGAGTAAAGCGGATATGGATACACGTTAACTGACCAGAATAAGTAGAGCTGGAGTAAGGCTTATGTGGATACACTTTGAACTGACCCGGGTAAGAAGAGCTGGAGGAAGGCGAATGTGGATGCACTTGAACCGTCCAGAGTAAGAATAGCTGGAGTAAGGCGAATGTCAATACATTTGAACTGACCAGGGTAAAAAGAGCTGGAGTAAGGCGAGTGTGGATACAGTTTAACTGACCAGGGTAAGAAGAGCGGGAGTGAGGCGAAGGTGGATACACTTGAACCGACCAGAGTAAGAATGAGTGAGTCAGTGCGTAGTAGGGTTTAACGTCGTTTTAAACCTTGTTTCAGTCATATCACGACGGTGCCTACTTGTGCCAGAACACAGGAGTGCTCAGATTTCCTATTACCTGGACACTGATCAGCCCAACCAGTACAGCACCCGGTGGCCACAGAGTAAGAAGAGCTGGGGTGAGGCGAATGTGGATGCACTTGAACTGACCAGGGTAAAGAGAGCTGGAGTAAGGCGAATGTGGATACACTTGAACTGGCCAGGGTATGAAGAGTTGGAGTAAGGCGAATGTGGATACACTTGAATTGCCCAGAGCTGGAGTAAGACGAATGCGAGTACACTTGAACTGACCAGGGTATAGAGAGCTGGAGTCAGGCGAATGCGGATAAACTTGAACTTACCAGGGTAAGAAGAGCTGGAGTAAGGCGAATGTGGATACACTTGAACTTACCAGGTTAAGAACAGCTGGAGTAAGGCGAATGTGGATACACTTGAACTGACCATGGTAAGAAGAGCTGGAGTAAGACGAATGTGGATACACTTGAATTTACCAGGGTAAGAAGAGCTCGAATAAGGCGAATGTGGATACATTTGAACTGACCAGGGTAAAGAGAGTTGGAGTAAGACGAATGTGGATACAGTTGAACTGACCAGAGTAAGAAGAGCTGGAGTAAATCGAATGTGGATACACTTGAACTTACAAAGGTAAGAAGAGCTGCAGTAATGCGAATGTGGATACATTTGAACTGACCAGTGTAATGAGAGCTGGAGTAAGGCGAATGTGGATAAACTTGAACTGACCCGAGTAAGAAGAGCTGGGGTAAGGCGACTGTGGATACACTTGAACTGACCAGGATAAGAAGAGCTGAAGTAAGGCGAATGCGGATACATTTGAACTGACCAGGGTAAAGAGAGCTGGAGTAAGGCGAATGTGGATAACATTGAACTGACCTGAGTAAGAAGAGCTGGAGTAAGGCGAATGTGAATGCACTTGAACTGACCAGAGTAAGAAGGGTTGGAATAAGCCGAATGTGGATACATGTGAACTGGCCAGGGTAAGAAGAGCTGAAGTAAGGCGAATGTGTATACACTTGAACTGACCAGAGCAAGAAGAGCTGGAGTAAGGCAAATGTGGATACACTTGGACTGACCAGGCTAAGAAGAACTGGAGTAAGGCGAATGTGGATACACTTGAACTGACCAGAGTAATTAAGAAAAGCAGGCGTTAGACGTCAAGTTCAAAGCCACTCAAGTATATAAAATTGTCAACGAAATGTCTCCGAATTATTCAGATGACTTTCTTAACCCTACCTGGCCTGGGGGGGGGGGCGGAAAGTGCCCCCCCCCTAGCGAACTGTTCTCTGCTGCTCCGAAACGACAAAACCGAGGAGGCTGAAACTTGGGGACTTTTAAGCTTATCATTTTGAACCTATTTTCAATAACTCCCGGGCAGAGGATCATGGGTAAATTCAAAATGGCGGCCCATTTTCGAGAGAAAAATCTGAAAAATGAAAATTTCGAAAAATGCCGAAAAATGGCTTCCGAGAAGATTACGTCACTGTGACATCATTATGGCGGCCATCTTGGATTGTTTTACATTTTCCGGTAGAGCTTGAGCCCAAGATACTGTGTGGTAAGTTTCAGCGCTCTAGCCTTAGGGGTAGAAAAAATATATAGGGGGTGGGGCACTTTCAGCCTCACCCCACCCCAAAAAGGCTGCGATACACCCCAAATCGCCCAGGCCAGATAGGGTTAAGCTTACGCAAAATGTGTTGCGCCTCACAAAATGCCCGTCCATTGCGGCCATTTCATATTTTTCCAAATGAAAATTATGTTCAAACTTTCTATCTGTTAAAAAGTAATAAAACTATAGTTGATATAATGTCTGTCCACATGTGTATCATTTCTGTAAGGGTTTTTGTACATTTTGTAATGCTGACTAACCATTGGCTAATTTGTATTGTGGATATTTACATGGCATTGAAGAAGATTATTTATTAAGCTATGTCTAGATTTGATAAACTATTCAATGATATGCGAGTCTATGCCGTTGGCAAGGATTGCGGTGCAGGTGCACGAACGTGATTTTCTTTCTACTATTAAGGAACAGGGGGACTTGACAGGTTATATATATATATAGCGATATAATTATAGAAAGCCAATATTGCCCATGGCGAAAGATGTAATAAATCGAATGTCTGATATGCTTAGTGCACGGAATGCGCCTGCAATTCATCTTTAACCCCAAACAACTATACGAAATGATGATCAAGCTTGATTCATGATGGATTAACACAGCGGAAAATTAGATACCCACTAGTTTATTCTACGGCGATGACCTGCGCACATTTCATGGGGGGGGGGACGAAAAGTGCTCCCTAAATATTTTTGCTATCTCTAAAGCTAGGGGACTGAAACTTACCAAACTATATCTTTGGTTCAAGCTCTACTAGAAAAAGTTCAAATGACCGCAGTCATTTTCAAAAATAACATTTTTTGGCAAATTTTTCGATCATACTTTCAGGTTTTTTTTATTTAAGAGTTTTCTTTGCAAAAAAAACATGATAAATTAGTAAATAATAAATCTGATACGAAATAAAATATGTTTTACTCACTTTTTCATGCAGAAAAGCGCAACTTTTGAAGAAATCTGACGAAAACATCACCTTTCTGGTACCCCACAAGGCCGCCATTTTGAATTTATCCATGAAGCTCTGCTCGGGGTTCAAGCAAATAGGCTCAAGTTACTCAATTTTTTGTCGTTCCGGAGATAGGATAAAAAAAAACACAAAAAGGGTGGGGTTAACCTTTCCCCACATACGTCGGAGACTCTTCACCAAATTCATCAAAACATAAAACCCTGAAGAGTGAATGAATATCTCATTGCAATATTCTTGCAACAAACACCATTTACAAGAATGTTCCATGATATACAGCATGATGTCTCATGGGAATCGTTTTCTTTCGAGAAAGCAATGCCCACGACACATTATCTGTCTGTCTACAGGTCTTATCCAGACACATTATGTAAGCGCTGTTCCAGTTCTAATTCGACCTGTGCGCTCGATGAGGAAACTGGGCGACTGAGCAACGATTAGTGCTAAACATGGGGGCATGGCACCCCTCCATCTTAGGGAAAGTATTCTTGACGCAGTTGGAAGCATGATATTTTCAATTGTATTGAGTAGACGAGTGAATGGTGGCTGACAGTTATCGATGACCGTTTGGAATCTTCATTTGACTTGGGTATATCTGTGTTTTGTCTTCTTCTCCAACGTTCTGAAGATTGTCTCGTGTTATCGATTTGCTTGCATGAATTTAATTCGCTGTCCAGCTTGATCAACACCACAATATGAAACAAGGGTTTAATCAAATTGGTGAATCAACTTGAAGTTCCAGATGATCACCTCTTGGGAACCATAATCTATTCTGAGCTATTCTTAGGGAACTAATAATAATTTTCGACCGACGGGTGGAGATGAAGGATTATCAGTCCGCTTATGAATGTGATGCTCCGTTTGAGTGCCAAACATAATAGCTAGCCGGACCTCCTAAGGCGCCATATTTTATTTAAAGAATATGAAGTTGACTCAGATTTGAAGAGTTTACTCGACACGATGGCCGTACATGTGCGTGTGACGCGTACAAGTTGAAGCATATCAAAAGCACAATTGAGTGTAAGCATACCATCGTCAAATAAGTCTACTTACTCCCAAACTGCATTTACTCTGGAAGATTTGTTTAACAATCACAACATTTTTGCGAGGAAAGAGGTTTTTGACTTTCAACCAATCATAACGACATAGCAAAAGTATAATGGGCTCTAAAAACGCATAAATTACCATACAAAGCTAGATTCACAGCTGGGTCCAGAAGCTGTACCACCCAACTTCTTTCAACCCCGCTGACGAGTGCCCTCCCGGAGATGAAAACGTTTTGGGAAAGGTTTTGCGCGACTATTTATAAAAAAACACAGAAGAACTTGGTGCTAAAGGTCACACACCGCACAGACATGTAACCCCATGTGAGGCTCTATACTACAATCCCTCATCAGCACCTTATTGGTCGTCTAAATTCATTAATAATATCTTTGTTCAAGGAAACTGCTCGACAACATATTAATCCCAAAAGCCATAACGTATTCCTCAGTTCCGCTACATACAAGGGATATCATTCATGGGATGTTTCTTCGTTTATAGAATTGCTTGAATTTATCATTGAAAATATCTATGTGCAATTTAGCAACACAATATATCAACAGCATATAGGTATTCCACTTGGTGTTAATTGTGTACCACTGTTGATTGACCTATATCTGTTCCCTTATGAATATGACTATATACAGGCGCTTTCTAAAGACGATCAATTCAAAGCCCGCATATTCTCATTCACCAAACGCTGTATAGACGATCTTCTCGCTGTGAATAATCGCTATAAAAATGATATATATCCACCTTCACTGGATCGGAAGGAAACTACAGATAGCCCTAAATCTCACATCATATTTAGACCTATATATCCATGAAAATGAAGCGGGTCTTCTCTTTCGTCCACTTTACGAAAAAGAGATGGCTAAAAATACAAGCGTCTGGTTCGTCATTCATTATTCAACCGTTGACCATTAAAGACGACATCTAGATGACAATTTCGACATCGTAAGCTATCGCTTTCTGGACAGCAATATTCCAGTGGGACTTGCATATGGCGTATACATATCTCGCATAGTAGCATTTGCTAGATTTGGAGTTAAAATGGCGATTCCAATCAAAGTCACAAGATATTATTGCAGAAAGTTATAAAACAGGGCTATACCACCAAAAGCCTCCACTCAAGGTTTCTCAAATTTGGCGATACATATCGCATGTTGCTAGCAAAGTACGAGTGTAGCGTGGAAGATCAATGGTGATACGTTTCGTAACTTAATTGTGTCTAATTCCGCTCAATCCGGGGCTACGGGCCATAGGAACCCCTTCAAGATCCTCATGGCGTTCATATGAACAGACACAATTAAAGCGTGACTGCGATACATCATTCTCTTTGAAAACGACTTTACAGCGAATATCATATGGATTAAGAATAATGATCAGCGATATGGATTTGACATTTTTGGAATTACGTGATGTTTTGACGGCATCAATGAAAACTGTTGACCGCTTCTCTGTTGCATGGAATTAGTCTATGCTTGTGTATACTATGATTATCTTTTTGAAGTTGATGCTAATGCTGTTGTATGGAATATGGAATAGGTCTTTGGTTTATGGACGCGTATATACTTTAATGGGCGACAGCTGAATAATGAATGACGGACCAGACGCTTATAACGCTGAGATAATTAGTCGGGCTTCGCAATGTCAGCCGAATTACGAAAACGATAAGCATTTACGCCTGTGGTCCTAAAGGGGTTCGGTAAATCAATCATGTACATTAAGATTGATTAGCACACCGTTCTTCACAGGTCGTATGTAAAACTTAGCCCATAAATGACCCGGGTAAATATTCAGTTATGTGCATATCATATTTGCAATTGATCGGGTATTATCAAATAAACCTCGATAGGTCCTGTGACACCAAGGTTCGTCCTGGTAGTCAGATCATCTGTGCATATATAAACGTTTGTCACAAAGCCAGATGTACAAGGAATTGTGATATGAACTCTAACGAATGATATTTAACACATTTGAATGAGCCGCACAATAACCTATGCTTTAATCCTCTCTGGCCTGAGAAATTTGGGGTGTATGCAGCCGATGGAAGGGGGAGCTGATTCCGCTTCCCCCTTAATCATTGTTTTTTTCATAAAGCTTGAGGCATGTATTTTGAAAAACTTTATCTTTGGCTCTATCAGAAAATGCGAAAAGCAACGGTCACTCTGATGACGTTACCTCGCCACGAAGCATTTTTCGGTTTATCTTTGGCGAGTTTTTGTAACAACAATTTCTTTGCGAATTTTTGACACAGATGCACTCATTATGTTTTAGAATTATTTTAACCCTATCTGGCCTGGGCTTTTTGGGGCCTGTGCAGGCCTGGGTGGGGGCCGAAATGCCCCCCCCCCCCAATTATATTTTTTACCTCTTCAGCTAGGGTGCTGAAACTTACCACACTATACCCTTCGGTCAGGCTCTACCAGAAAATGTAAAAAAATCCAGGATGGTCGCTTTGATGACGTCACAGTGACGTCATTTTCAAAAATGGCATATTTTGATCGATTTTTCGGTCGGATTTTCCGAATTTTTTATTTATGCAATTTCTCCGCAAAAACTGCATGATAAATTAGTAAATATTAATTTGATGTGAAATAAAATAGTTTTTGCCCACTTTTCATCGCGAAATATGACAAAAACATCACTTTTCTGGTACCCCACTTGGCCGCCATCTTGAATTTACCCATGATCCTCTGCTCAGGGTATGATAAACTATAAAGTCCTGGGGATTCAGCACTCCACTTTTCCGGAGATAGCGCAGATAGTTTGGTAGGGTTAACAGATGAAATAAGATACTTTCCTTCTTTCTTTGTGTAGAAACACCTACAATTTTTGCATCTCAGTCACTCTTCGATATCTCTTTACCTGAACATCTTCTCACTAATACATATTTTTAAAGAATAAATAACTTTGTTCAAAATTGACGCAAACACAACGAAAATGCTTTCATCTAAATATATTCGTTAGGTACAATATTCCATAGGCACCATGTCGATCATGAACATGAACTTGGCAATATCTCAACGCTATTGGAAATTTCTGTCAGTGGGGTAATACACAGAATCACATGGATCCTTTATGACGTTGTTCTCTTCTTTTTGTAAGATGATTCAAAGTCAATCGTCACCGACATACATAATGCCACGAAAAATGACTTCATTTTGATAAAAGGTCCCCCGTCAGTGATACGGACTTGATGTTATTAAACATCATGTCTAGTCAGCATCATGCATACAAGCGTCTAGTCCGTCATTCAATATTCAGTCGTCGTTCATTAAAGAATTTTCTCGTTCATAATCTAAAGGCCTGATTCATTCAATAGCAGTGGTACATGCACCAAATTAAAAGATTAAATCATAGTATACATGTACATACAAATAGCTTAATCTCCTTCGAGAGAGATGCATTCAACAGTTTTCAATGATGCCGGCAAGACATCATGAAAACTGTTGGCGGCTTTTGCTTTGCAAGACATTATCTTATTAACATGATTAACAATCGACTGTTTATTATATGCTTACACGGATGGTATTCCTGCTAAGATTTGTTGCAGGATACATGGGGTGTGTTTCGAAGCAATTTTGTGGAAAATATTATCGCAAATATTTATTTCGCGTACGATAAATTGTCGTAGTTGTATATATACACTCCATACCTTCATTTTATTTATTTTTGATTAAAACTTCCATAATAGAAACGTGTGTATCAAAGGCACAAATCGAAGATAACATGGTATTCCAAATCGAGTCCCTCAGAATCAAGCTTTGATTTCTTACTTGTGATAATCACATTTTTACTTAATGTAAACTAATGTTTAATTCAAATCAGTCATGCTTTTATCAGTATACTAATTGCTCAATTATGCGCACTTGGAAAACTATTTCAAGTTAACGATTTATTACAGTCCATTGCTGTGATCACAATTGTAGCACCCATCCTCACATTTGCTTTTGCTACACCATAAATCGCGCGATATATATGACATGATTCAAAGCAGAGACATCGAAATCGTGTAATTTCCTATTCTAGTCTCACTCACATGAAAACATCATGTCTTCCTTTACCATATGTGTTATCAGCTTAAATAACTCGGCTTAACCCTTACTGGCGGGGGGGGCCGAAATGGCTCCCCCTACCAAACTTTCTGCGCTATCTTCGGAACGACAACAAATAGAGAGCTGAAACTCCGTGACTTTATAGTTTATCATATTGGGGTCACTTTGAGCCAATTTGCATAACCCCCCGAGCAGAGGATCATGGGTAAATTCAAAATGGCGGCCACCTGGGGTACCAGAAAAATGAAGTTTTTGTCATATTTCTTCAAAATTTCTGCTTTTCCGTGATGAAAAGTGGGCAAAAACTATTTTATTTCACATCACATTAATTTTTACTAATTTATCATGCTGTTTTTGCGGAGAAATTGCATAAATAAAAAATTCCAAAAATCCGACCGAAAAATCGACAAAAAATGCCGTTTTTGAAAATGACGTCACTGTGACGTCATCAAAGCGGCCATCTTGGACTTTTTTTATATTTTCTGGTAGAGCTTGACCCAAGGGTATAGTGTGGTAAGTTTCAGCCCCCTAGCTCAAGGGTAAGAAAAATAATTAGGAGGGGGGCATTTCGGCCCCCAGGCCACAACAGGTCCCAAAAAGCCCAGGCCAGATAGGGTTAAACTTGTTCAACCATAGATGACCATGCACTCAACATTCGGGTGCGGTTCAAGAAACTTAGATCCAATTAAGCGTACCAGTCCTGGGAGATTATGCCCCGTATCAGCCGTTTTAATTTATCTCCTTAACGACAAAAAAACGCGAGCGCTCATACTCGGTGACTTAGTAGTTGATCATATTGGGCTAATTTTTGAGCATTTTTGCATACTTCCCGAGCAGAGTATCATGGGTAAATTCAAAATGCCGGAAAAGTGATGTTTTCTTTATTTTTCTTCAAAATTCTGCCAGAAAAGTTAAGACAAATAACTTTTTTTATTTCACATCAGAATATTATTTACTAATTTATCATGACGTCTTTGCGAAAAAAATACATAAATAAAAAAAAAAAAAAAATCTGAGAAAAAATCGACCCAAAAATGCCTTTTTTCAAAATGACGTCATTATGACATCACCAAATCGACCAACTTGGATTCTTTTACATCTTTTAAAGATATTGCAGCATATTGTGGTAAGTCTCAGTCCCTAGCTGGGGTAAGACAATATTAGGGGGAGGCGAAATTGGCCTCCCCAGGCCCAAGGCATATAGGGTTAAGGGATAATGTGATGGTGGCTATATAGCGAACAATGAGCGTATTGCGTATTAAAAACATATGTTACGGTGAATATCTTGTGGGTGAACAAAATCGGGTAAGATGAACATACTGAAGATGAGCAATATATTCGCGTAAGAATACATCTTTTATTGAAGCATACTGCCGAGCGTCGAAACTCATGAAACTGATTTATCTGTCCTAATTCACATGATGATTTCCCAAATACCAAAGAAAATCGAAAACACTAATCGGAAATGTGTAGAAATCTGATGAAGTTCATTTTCCACTGGTAGTGCACAACGTGCGCAATATTAACAAACTGTGTAGTCCCAAGACGGCGTATTCCGTCCCATTTATCATATTTCAACCGTGGATGACTGGCCCTTAATATGTAATCCATAATCCATTCTAGCTGTTTTGAAAGAATCTATCATGTGTTTAATCAAACGTGAATGTGTTTATATCTCTATCAATGAAGTGTTGAGGTGGGTCTATCACATGTACTATCTAGTATAGTATTATTTCCTTTATAACTTGTCTGAAGTAGAAAAAAGGCCTTATGCATTTGCATTTTAAATAATTAATCTGCGTAAAAGCCGGGCCAGCCAGGTGCCAGCATCTCATTCTGGGTATCCCATCTCACGTCCTGATCGGTCGATCAAAATGTAGATTCACTTACTAATGCTATCTTGAAACTTTTTGACTGTTATTGAAAGTAATTAAACACGTCTTCTTGTTTTCTGTGAAATCAAAGACAAAGACGACTAGGATTTAGAGTATCCAGAATGCCTGTTTGTACCGATGCAGCGAGTAATGCAAGAAGTACATAGGAGACCGATGGGTAGTTTATCGAGTTTGTAAACAATATGTCAACAGTCAGTGGGCTAATCGTGTTTCTAGTTCATATTTTACGAGCAGGAATGCAAAATATGGCATGTAATCTAAATATATTATCAAAAACGCATCAAACTTGAGTAAGTTCCGTGTGAGCTCCTGCCAGCTTCTGTTATGTTTATCCTAGCCACTTGGCTCCCCGGAAGCCCTGATCCAGGATCTTCCGCAACAATTTCGTGTATGTCCTATTTGCATTGTATTGGGCACAAAACACACTGAATTACTTAACTTTTATGGAGCGGTTTCTGAAAATGTGGCCTTCAAATATACTTGTTAATAACTCCAATAATATTCGTTTAGGAATATTTGAACATTAGATGCCTATGATATAGTTTTATTTTATGACAGTTCGAAGGTCAATACTTCGAAAAATTCCGAGTAACGCTACCTTTCAACTAAACGGATGAGCAACTTTGAAAGGGGGCAAACTTAGGAAAATTGTACGCTCATTTAGTGGTAGGCCTACATAATTTAACAAAAATTGTGTCTGAATTTCATGACTTTAGCTCAATAACAACATCGAGTCAGACTGAAAAACTTGGTTAAAATACTAATGGGCTAAATTAACAACGAGCGACTTTTTCCAGGTTATGATCGGTAGTTCTTCTTCAGTTTTATCTCATTATAAATGTTACTGAGCAAAGGATCATGGGTAAATTTAAAATACCATGTTAGGTGTTTCGTACACTTTTTTCTTGCTTCTCTGTGCATAATACTGTGCAAAAACGTTTTCTATTTCACATCAGACAATTATTTGTTACGCATTTTTCCGGTGAAATAGAATGAATACAAAATTCGGAAAATCTTACTAAAAAATCGACAAAAAAAATGCATTTTATAATATGACGTCACTGTGAGTTCGTCAAAGCGGCCATCTTGGATTGTTTTACATTTTCTGTTAGAACCCTAGATATATTGTGGGAAGTTACAGATCCTTAGCTAAAAATGGAAAACATATTTATGGGATTGAGGGTGCGACGTAGCCATTCTCCAGGCCTGGGCAGGCTTAAAATAGGCAGGGTTTATCCAAGAGCATGAGATGTCAACTGCCAAGTCCACAACGGTTTGGATACATAGCCAAATAATTATCCACTACGATCGGTAGTATAATATTATCCACTAGGATCGGTAGCAATACATTACTGTCGTATTTGTCTTAAGTATATGATTACATATTGGCACAAGGCACTTGAAGATCAGAATCACAGGTGTGTAAATAACGTCATTCGGAAGGGTCAATGAAGTTGGAAGTTCACGGAGGAGAAATTGCTTGTTGAAAACTTCAGGGCGAGAGATATGGAATCTGTCAGTTCATGAATTATCCGGTATAATTCACTGTGGGGCCTCATGATTACATCTTCCGATATCATCGACATCGGCACATGCGTTGGATACGCGAGACGGCTGTATCTCGTCGTATATCACAGCAAATCTCGCAGAAAGGAAATAGATGACGAATGCGGCACAATTTTAGCATCCGGTTAAACGGCTTCGTATAGAAGCGCGGCGTTGAATTGCATTAATACAAAGAGAAATACTCATAAATGAACAAGTCGAAATTAATTCCGTCTCAGCAAGATCGCTAGTAACGGCGGATTCACTTTGCTTTGTATTGTTTGGCGTTACCAGTAAAAGTATGTACACCTATTCCTATAAGTATACAAACACACTTGAGCCATTTCAGTGGCGGTCATAATGTAGTGCTCCAACAATAATTGTCTTCGACCTGTGAAGGGCATCCGCTTCTAGCCATTATCAGTGAACTCACTCGTCAAAAGCTGTCAGGACCAAATCCGCGTTTTTTGAAAATTGGGCGTTACAAGGCATTATTTCACGGTCGACTATAAATACTCAATCCACTTTATATACAGAGAGATTGTAAGGGGTCCACTTCCACTGGATGTTGGATTATTTCGTGTGTAGCCTTCAACCCTCGATGCCTGCTTTAATTCGAGGCAAAACAAAAACTTCTAAAATTTGTTGGAATTTGTAGAACTGGGTGACTTCGTTAACCCTTTCGGACCTGGTCTTTTTGTGTCCTGTACAGGCCTGGGGAGAAGCCATTTCGACCTCCCTCCCCCTAATTATTTGCCTTACCACTTGAGCTAGTGAGCTGGAACTTGCCACATTACACTCTTGGATCAAGCTCTATCAACAACGAAAAAAAATTCAGGATTGCTACCATGCTAACGTCACATTGACGTCATTTTGAAATCCATAAGGATTTTTTTATTCATCCGTTTTCTTCGGAAAAATTGCATGACAAATTAGTAAGTAACAGTCCGATGTGAGATAAAATAGTTCCCACTTTTCCACTCAGAAAAGCAGGAATTTTGAACTTTTCTGGTACCCCACATGATCGCCATTTTGAAATTTCCCATGATCCCTTGATCAGAAAATTATGCAAATAGGCTTAAAATGACTCCAGTATGATAAACTACAAAGTCAGGGAGTGTCATGCCTCAATTGTTTGGTCGTTACAGAGACAGAGGAGGAATATTGTTAGGGTGCATAATCCCCCCAGGCCTGGTGGGGTTAAATCTAAGAGCAACATCTCTCTTACAAGTCCTTCTGTTCATCAGCTATATTCGTCGTTGAGCTTTCTACAATAAAAAGGCAAACACCACTGAAATAATGCAAGCTCACAGCATGTCTCTGTATAACCCATTTTTTTATATTAACATCACTCGTGGAGTAATTACGCATTAATTACGTTATGATTCGCGGAATTTTGGAGGAATTTCTTGGATGTTCATGATTCCTGAAAACAAAATATATTTTTGCCCGGCGTGTAACGTTCCCTGTATAGTTTTGTCCTAATTCACACTACCTGATATGCCAAGCAATGTCTGGATTCTGCAGGTTGTCATCAGGTCCATCTCTGTCGAGTGTCTAAATGCCAATCTATATTTATTTTTGCGTTACTGGGGATAGGAAAAATGAATACAACTCGTCGATATACAGAGGGTGGCGTTTTATGATGAATCCGATAACAGAAGCTCTCGTTTTGGTGGGAGATGACGTGGCCGTGGTGGTTACAGCACCAGTCACAGTCGCAGAATTTCAGTTGCTTTGATTTAATGCTATTAACCCTACCTGACCTGGTGGGGGGGAGCATTATGACCCCCTACCAAACTTTCTGCACTATCTTCGGAACGGCAAAAAATGGAGAGCTTTGTAGTTTATCTTATTGGGGTCATTTTGAGCCTATTTGCATAACCCCCGAGCAGAGGATCATGGGTAAATTCAAGTTGGCGGCCACGTGGGATACCAGGAAAGTGATGTTTTGTCATATTTCTTCAAAATTTCTGCTTTTCCACGATGAAAAGTGGGCAAAAACTATTTTATTTCATATCACATTAATATTTGCTAATTTTCCATGCAGTTTTGGTGGAGAAATTGCAAAAATAAAAAATCGAAAAATCTGACCGAAAAATCGACCAAAAAATGGCGTTTTAGAAAATGACGTCACTGTGACGTCATCAAAGCGGCCATCTTGGATTGTTTTACATTTTATGGTAAAGCTTGACCCAAGTGTATAGCGTACTAAGTTTCAGCTCCCTAGCTCAAGGGGTAAGCAAAATAATTAGGGGGGGGGGGAGTGGGGCATTTCGCCGGACCTGGACAGGTCCCAAAAAGCCCAGGGCAGATAGGGTTAAGTGAAATTCGATATCCGAGGTGGCAATTGAGCATCTTGGTCACATCCAACGGCCTTTCTAATATAGTGGTATAGCAATACTTGTCTCCGAACCATGCAGAATATCCGCGTTTAATCATGATAAGTGATCTTATTCGTTGAAATATGTCAGCGCGAAACCGTATGGCGTATACATGTACAAAATCAACTCCTGCTAGATTTTTTTTGAAAGATGGGCGTTATAAAGCATTATTAGTAAGACTATTTCAATTTCGTATGATGTTGCAGTCGTAACAGCTACATATCAAATGGTATATATGAATGTATTGTTCCATATCGCATCGGCTAACGGAATGTAAAGAAAGTAATCCGCTCAGTCATACATAGTCGAAAGGCGTATGCGCAGTAGCTAAAAATAACTTTAATAGATTAACCTCCATCAACACATTATCTTGGATACGTCTTCTGTGACATCTAAGACTGTCGTTCTCGGGGATTACCGCCCTCCAGTGATGGCGAAGAAAGGACGATATGATATCAGTGTGATAAATCTCGTTGCGTGTTGGAATAGCCCGAAAGTCAACGCTAAGTTTAATGACACCGAGACAGGTTTTCTCTGATTTTTATGATCTGACACATGATAATACGATATCAATTATTGTTCAGAATCGTTGTTAAAAAATAGCTAAAACATATTGACGAGGCCTGTAGTACAGAACTAATAGGTCAGTAGGATTAAACTGTGAAAGAATGCTGCAAAGTGGAAACAGCTTCCAGTTTGACACAGAATATGATCGGTTGGGTAACCGATCATATTCTGTGTCAAACGATGTCCTTACGTCCAGAAAATATCATAAATGACGTTTTGAAGATTTTCGTTTTCATCAACATAATTTCGAAATATAATTTGTTCCAATCACTTTCACTGCATAGAGAGATTTTCGAGCTGTGTTACAAATACTGTGCCGTGAGACGATGTTTATCGAAATACAGGGGGATCGGTAAGCTGCACTCCCCAGACATAAACACAATTAGAGATCTTCAGCTGGCGTTGCTGCTCTGGTATTTCATAGTTCATATGGATACTTATCTTGTATACTTCATCTTGTATACTTCCATTGAATATGTGTCAGTGCAGGAGTAAACGAAACTTATTTGAGAAATAATACTTTCATAGGCGTGCTCAATGGTTATTTTACGCACGGTTAGTGCGGGAAAGTTTATATTTTAGGGCAAGGGCGAATCAAAATTTTGTTAGATTTTTGAGCTACCTGACGGAACAGTGGATAAAAAGAAGACGCGAAAGAAGAAACTGAGAAACACATAAAGCACCCTTAGGAAAGCCTAATTAAAGAATACCCCTGTGGTTATGGAATCTTCCTTGGTACCCTGGGCTACAGCATGGAAAGTAAGGCTGACTTCGGGTATTTCAGTATGTTTTATTCCCAACCCCTTCATCACGTCTACTGAAAACAGAAAAGTTTTCAGAAATAGATAATCGATGATAGAATGATAGGGAGCTGTGAAAAATAATGCTACAGTTAGTCATTTTGGTCCTGTCCAGGGAACTGGACTTAACTAGAAAAGTTCATTTTGGCGTTTAAAGCGGTTTCCCAGACACCGTGTATTATATTTAACTTGGCTACCTGGCATTCCCGAAGCACTCAATTATACTGGGTATGACATGTCATTGATTTTATATCAGCACTATCGTATTTGCTCGATGTGGATAGGATTACAAGGCAAATAGCAAAACGCCAAGACTTTTCGACCTTACGGTATCGATCGTTCTTAAGTCGTTCTTAAACGCACCAGAGACACAGACTACAAATGTTGATATCAGTAGCCTCCAGCAATACAACGATTATCAATATATCTGTATTTCTCTTTCGAAATTTAACCCAATTCGCATGCCCTATGATACGCGCACTATTACAAGAAGAAACGACCTCAAAAAGTATGGCGGTCTTCGACATATATACGCAGCACAGAAGCAATCAGACATTGCATGCATGTATCCGTCCCTTCCGATCCAGTCTTCCAAGTTACAGGGTTGTAATGTAACATCACATCTACATACTCTATAGTTACCATTCATCATCTAAGTATCAAATTCATTCTCCAAATAGTCAGCGTGTCACAGACCGGATAAGAATGCGCGTCCTAATTAGCACATATTGATTTTCCATCAAATGGTAATAAAGATGTTTTCCGGACAAGCGTACGTTGATATAGAGAATGGGCGTAAATCTGGAGAAATCTCCAAAAAAGGTAAAAGGCATGACAGTGCCCACCTATAGAATGCAAGGAATTTACTACAAACTTTTCTAACTTTCAGCAAGGTGCAGCTCCAACAACAATGTACTATAGCATAGTAGTAGTATAAGTGGAAATTGGCGCACATTGACCTACTTTCGTGGTGTCATGTGGTGCACACGTGTTGCTGCTCACATGAAGATCACGTGATCAAGATGTCAATATCACGTGATAGAGAGGTCAGGGTCACTATAATTCCGTCACGTGACCGGAATTGACCATGGGTATGTAGTCCTCCGCGGTGATTCGTCCCGGCGGTGATGCGGTCGTGGGGAAAAGCCTCCGCGAAGAGAAAGTAATCTCGTGACTTCAAATACGAGGGGGAGAATGTCCGGCAATCTTCGGAAATGGCCGGGAATCTCCGGTCATCTCTGGCAATGTCCGGTCATCTCCGGCAATGTCCGGTCATCCCCGGCCCTCACGACGACCATCCTCTTTCCACGATGGGGATGAAATATTTTCTTTGGAGCAACAACTAGTTTTAGGCGATGAATGCGTTTCACTCGAATAACAGGGTGAGTGAGTGAATGGGGTTTAGCGTTGCTTTCAACAATTTTTCAGCTATATCACGACGGGGAAGAGAATGGAGGGGAGGGGCGGGGGTACATACTTGTAACAGAGTAGATCTGATGCAGCCATTTTATAGTGATGTTCCACTGAAATATCATGCCTTGGGAAGACATGACATCCCACTCTGTCACATTATACTGACACCGAGGGGGCCAATTCTGCTGTAATCGCCTGTCATTGAATATTAAAAAAACCAAATACATGTTAATAAAACCCCATGTTTACCGACCAACGACTAATATACCTGGATTATGTATCTCTGGAACAGAAATTGAACTCGTTCATCAATTTAAATTTTTAGGTATTTACATTAATGACCAGCTAAATTGGAAATCCCACATAAACTACATATGCAACAAGGTATCGAGAAACATAGGTGTCATAAATCATATAAAAAACTCGATAAATAAGAAAACACTGTATACATTGTATTATTCGATGATATTCCCATATCTATCTTATTGCAATGTTCTATGGGGAAATACCTATGCTACACATTTGAATCCCCTTGTCTTGTTGCAGAAACGCGCCTTGAGAGTAATAACCTTATCAAAAAAACTAGACCATACTACACCGTTATTTACAGAATTAAAAATTCTACAACTATGCAAACTAAACTTATACTCTTGCCTTCTGATGGCTCAAACAAAATTTCACCACTCAGACCTGCTACCATCAAAATTTCGTTTCTACTTCATTAAGCAATCCGATGTACATATTTATCGAACTAGGGGACAACTTTTAAACCTATATCGCCCGATCTATCGATCAAATCTACCATTTTATACCCTCAAAATAAAAGGACCTCGTGAGTGGAACATACTACCTCCTTCAATTAAAAGCATCAATTCTATTTCTCTCTTTAAGTCAAAACTCAAGACATACCTTATCGATAACTGACATGTATTACATAGTTGCATGGATACTCGTATATAACTGACATTATGATAATGCCTTGCTTATATTTCATTTTATGATAATGTTTTGGTGTATCTTGCCATATTTAGTCTTATTTTGGGATAGAACAAGCCCTTACGGGTTTTATTCCCGCCAATTCTGCTCATACGGCTAATAGTACCAGTGTCCAATCTTTTTCTTTCTTTATTTTCTTCTTATTGTTACTGATAGTCATTGGTGTACACCCTCATTATTTGGTGAATAAATTTCAATTCAATTCAATTCAATTCAAAATCCTTGCTCTATACACTTAGTGCTGAGCGTAAGCGAGGAAAATGAAGAACAACAGCCACGCAGCAACTACACATCAACAAAGTTTCAAAGCAGCTGTTCAATACAGACACAAATGGAATTCATTCTGGAATTAGTCACCACGCATCACGAAGTTAATTTCATACAAAATAAACAAATACCATGATCACCAATTTAATGACGCTAGAAGCTAAATTTTCTCCGACAAATTCTTCTTGTTGGACTCGATGAAAATTTCGAGCAAAGTTGCACTTCCCGCCAGTGTGCACAGCAGAGTTACTTTGACTTGTGCAATTCATGCGATGTGTGTAGACCTGCGGCGTACTTCTGCGTTTGTATACAGTTTGAAATTTAGATAACATTGAGTAGTTTGAGCAATCCTGTATCAAAATGGACTGCGGAGGTATTGAATTTGATTTAAATTTCTTTCATTCTAATGGGAAGTTCGACTTTTAGAACTGTGTTGACCACTGTTGACCGCCTCTCTCCTGCAGGAAACCAGCCTATTCTATGATATACTATGATTTATTTTATTTGGGGCTATGCAATTATATTAATTAGGGTTTTTTTTTTGCATGATGGACATGAAATGTTTTAATGGATGATGACTGATATTTGAATGACAGACTAGACGCTTGTATTGTATATTGTACCATTAAACCGCGTATGTGTGCACCCCACAATTCATACACACTCGTGTTCCGCAGCTACGTGCCGTTTCATCTTGCATACATCCTTGTTCGCGCCATTTCATGTCGATTGCAGTCATACGACACGCCAGACAGTCGGAGAAACACGCCAGTCTACAGAAAATAACCTCTGCGTACATTTTATGGTTTAAACACAAGATGGACGCCGGTGGCAATTTAAGTGGAGCTGCCGAAGGTATGTATTTTCCAGACTACGAAGTTTTTCGTCTTGCACTCAGCTGTCCGAGGCAATGTCCTGAGACTGAAAATCAGTAAAACAGTATTATTTCGATACCAGAGCAACTGTTTTCGAAGGAAATGTCGATACTCTAAAAACATTGCGATTTACGGGCATATCAGTGTGTCCTGGATTTCATTTCATACCATTATTTTATCCATGTTCAACGTGCTATACTAGCTTGAATCAAAATGTCAGCTTTGGCTCTTTCATATGCTTGATACACGTCTTCACGCCATGCCCGTATTTTAATGGAAACTCTCCAACGACCCCAGTTTACCCCAAACGAGATATTTCATACATCACCTTTCTTTTTGAGAAATAGTCCGCCATACGCCAGTAAATTGCGAGAATTGGAATTGGAATTTCTGTGTTGTTGACTGGGAGACGCCTTTCAATCCCCATTTACCTGTGACCCCGGCTCGTGCTTGATAAGAACGAGAGATCCTGAAGGATCTTGGCGCCCACCATTGTCCGATAATTGTAAGCTAATGACAAGAGGAACTTTTTGTCCATTGTTACAAAAAGATCGAAAAAGGGCAACTGGAAAACACCAAGATATCATCTTTCTAAGTTTCAGGAGTTTCAAGATTTCTAGAAACTGTGCTTATGTCGGTTGTTATAGTACAAGAGAAATGAGCAAAGTTAGTCTGAAAGTGAATGTACATGTATGGAGGATCCTTCGTCTTTGTTTTGTAGTATTTTTTTGGTTGTACGTGTGACAAATCTCTTTGACACTTTGGCATGAGCTATGAAACATACTTAAAAGTGTATATTAATTAGGAACGAATGCTAATTCTGTTCTGTTTACTGGGCTAGTTTGAGATATCTCCTTTAAGATATCATGCTCGAAAATAATAAGATGGTACAATACTTAATACTGAAGGGATCGGGTCCGTACAGTAATGTTGAAACTTCGAAAGTGTTTGAATCCTGATTATCTCCCTTGAATCGACACATGCAGTAGTTTACAGTTCTCGAGTTGTGACGTTGTGTCACAAGAGTGACGTCCCTCCATGTAGCCGACCCGCCGGCAGACGAAGCGGTGGGGCAGTTCACTTGCAAGTGTATGGACTAAAGGAAACTGATTTGAAATTTGCAGAAATGCATTTTAATTCCGAATTATTTGAACTCCTTGATATGGAAGGTGAAGGTATGGATATTCTCTATAGTCAATTTTTAGAATATGCCCCACCGTTTGATCGGCCCACTCTTGTGATGCAACGTCACAACTCGGAAATACCGTATTAATTTGAAGCGTAACTTGAATTTTCGAATCGAACCAAAAAAGGTATCTTGCACAACTAGGCCCCATATACGGCCTGTATACCAAATTTCAGAAAGATCGATGAAATATTTCTTGAATTCACGATAACAATGTTTCAAGGGGAAATTCAAGATGGCCACCTGGCGGCCATATTGGATTTTCGAATCGGACCAAAAAAGGTATCTTGAACAACTGGGCCACAAGGGGAACCTGTGTACCAAATTTGACAAAGATCCATGCTGTAGTCCCTGAGGAATCGCAATAACAAAGTTTCATGGAGAAATCCAAGATGGCCGCTTGACGGATATATTGGATTTTGGAATCGTACCAAAAAAGGTATCTTGCACAACAGGACCACATGGGGAACCTGTGTACCAAATTTGAAAAAGATCCATGCAGTATTTCCTGAGAAATCACGATAACAAATTTTCATGGGAAAATCTAAGATGGCCGCCTGGTGGTCATACTGGATTTTCGATTCGGACCAAAAAAAAAGGTATCTTGCACAACTAGACGCTAAGGGGAGCCTGTGTACCAAATTTGAGAGAGATCCATGCAGTACTTCCTGAGCAATGACGATAAAGTTTCATGGAAAAATCCAAGATGGCTGCCTGGTGGCCATATTGGATTTTCGAGTCGGACCAGAAAAGGTATCTTGCACAACTAGACCCCAAGGGGAACCTGTGTACCAAGTTTGAGAAAGACCCATGCAGTACTTCCTGAGAAATGACGATAAAGTTTCCTGGGGAAATCCAAGATGGCTGCCTGGTGGCCATATGGATTTTCGAATCCGACCAAAAAAGGTATTTTGCACAACTAGACCCCAAGGAAACCTGTGTACCAAATTTGAGAAAGATCCATGCAGTAGTTCCTGAGAAATCGCGATAACAAGGTTTCGTGGGGAAATCCAAGATGGCTGCCTTGTGGCCATATTGGATTTTTGAATCGCACCAGAAAAGGTATGTTGCACAACTAGACCCCAAGGGGAACCTGTGTAGCAAATTTGACAAAGATCCATACAGTAGTTCCTGAGAAATCGCGATAACAAGGTTTCATGGGGAAATCTAAGATGGCCGCCTTGTGGCCATATTGGATTTTTGATTCGGACCGAAAAAGGTATCTTGCACAACTAGACCGTAAGGGGAACATGTGTACCAAATTTGAGAAAGATCCATGCAGTACTTCCTGAGAAATGACGATAACAATATTTCATGAGGAAATCCAAGATGGCTGCCTGGTGGCCATATTGGATTTTGGAATCGGACCATTGGAATTTTGCACAACTAGGCCCCAAGGTGAACATGTGTACCAAATTTGAGAAAGATCCATCTAGTAGTTCTTGAGAAATCGTGATAACAAGGTTTCATGGGGAAATCCAAGATGGTGCCTGGTGGCCATATTGGATTTTCGTATCGGACCCAAAAAGGTATCCTGTACAACTAAACCTCGAGGGGAACCTGTGTATCAAATTTGAGAAAGATCCATGTAGTACTTCCTGAGAAATGACGATAACAATATTTCATGGGGAAATTCGAGATGGCTGCCTGGTGGCCATATTGGATTTTCGAATCGGATCAGAAAAGGTATCTTGCACAACTAGACCCCACGGGGAACCTGTGTACCAAATTTGAGAAAGATCCACGCAGTAGTTTCTGAGAAATTGCGATAACAAGGTTTCATGGGGAAATCCAAGATGGTTGCCTGGTGGCCATATTGGATTTTCGAATCGGACCGGAAAAGGTATCTTGCACAACTAGACCCCAAGTGAAACCTGTGTACCAAATTTGAGAAAGATCCACGAAGCAGTTTCCGAGAAATCGCGATAGCAATAATTGTTTACGGACGGACGACGAACGCCGGACTACGGACGACGGACGGACGGACGGACGACGGACCACGGACAAAAAGCGATTTGAACAGCTTACCATCTGGTGATGGTGGGCTAAAAATCATCTCTGTACCCGTGAATTTGTTCAATATTGGCTAGCCTCAAAAGTTCAAATTAGCAATATGATTTGATTTTATAAAAAATATAACAATCTGACACCTTATCAGCTGATTGAGAAGGGATATGCTATGAATAGATCATGATAACCCCAGAACCACAAGAAAGGCGGTTTGTACAAATAAATACTGATCACTTATCCAAATTTGGTATGTAGTTAGACGACGTCTTACATGGCATTGCCACTGTCTATATACTACCTGCAACTTATGTTTTCATCGAAGCTAGAGTTCACAAAATCGAGTATTAATTCTACAAAGTACGTACCGGTAACGCATTTTCCAAAATGTGTAATGCCCATTGTATGTGTAGATGTGTCCACATATTTTGCATACAGTATGATAAATTATGATTTATGATTCAACCAAAAATCATACTTTATCAAACTGTGTGCTAAATAGTTTGCTTAACTTAATAGCATGTAGATGCTCGGAAAGTGACCACGCAATGGTAATACATTTAAATAGAAATGTTCACATATGATATATTCGTATTGTGGGA
The DNA here is from genome assembly GCA_036873755.1 of Hanleya hanleyi. Taxonomy (NCBI): domain Eukaryota; kingdom Metazoa; phylum Mollusca; class Polyplacophora; order Lepidopleurida; family Hanleyidae; genus Hanleya; species Hanleya hanleyi. Next base: position 136,591 of record JAVTVY010036940.1, read on the forward strand.
CTTAGATTACCCATGTCCATATTTAAGGAATGTTCACAAATTACCAACAATGTTCAGATAGTTCATACCTGAATTGGGATACCTGTTCATGACTCAAAGTAACTGTTCATGATTGTTCCCGTGACACAAATAACAGTCTTTCACAGTCAGCGTGAATTCAGGATTAATTTATTCACGGTATATGAAATTGTAATCAAAGAAATTCAGCCAATATCTGGACACCAATATTCTAACGTCAAATATAACTTTCAATAAACTATAGAGCTAAAATTATTCACACAACTAGAAACACAATCCATTCCTCATCGCATGGATTTACTTGCGCCGAGTAAGGTCAATAAATTTAGGATTGGGTTTGGAAAATCTTTCGGATCGGGTTACCACAGGTTGTGTGACTGTTACCACAGGTTGGGTGACTGGTTAAGTAACACCACGTGTTGATCTGTTGACTCAAAGACGACGACACTGGGGGGTTCACGACACCAGGTGCTGAACTGGGAAGTGGAACTGGATCAGGAGCCTGGCTGCTAGGTGATGATTCGTTTACTTTCAGCAGGTGACGACGATTTCTACCTTCGGTCTGAACGATATATGAATGTGGTTCACCAGCTGGTCCCTGCATTGTTCCTACCCTATTGTATCCAGTGCTTGTCTGAAAGCGAATGACATCATCCTATTGCATGGGTGGCATCGATTTCGTAGCGTTGTCAGCATATTTCTTCTGTTGTAAGCGTTTCTGTGCACGGCGATTGCTCACAAGTTCAGTTGATCGTCATGTCTGTACTTCTCCAATAGATTCTTTGAAGAGGTCTCCCGTTTTTCAAACGTGACCGTTACTCTGTGCATGACATGGACAGTGGAGCCATCTTCCGAGCATAGTTCAACCGGAACACCGAAGCGCGCAAAATGTGATTTCAACTTCGACGACGGTTGAAGAATTTGTGTCAGTTAGTGAGCTGAGCTCAAACCAACCGGAGTACGAATCAACTGAGAAGAGATACATAAGAGAGTTTGACTGAAACAGATCTGCTGCGACAATGGACCAAAGTTGATCTGGGATCCTGTACATCAATATCGATTCCTTCTGCTGGTGTGGCTTGTAGCTGTTACACGCAAAACAGCTCAATACGAATTGTTCGAGATGCCTGTTCATGTGTGGCCAGTAGAAAGATTCGCGTGCCAATTTCTTTGTAGACTCCAGACTCGAATGATCTTTGTGAAATTATTCGGCATAATCTGTGTGGAGGGACATCGGAACAACTACTTTATCGAACTTCAGCAAGACACCGTCTGCTACAGTCAGGTGGTCGCGGATAGCGAAATAGAGACGAATCTCAGCTGACAAAACACTTATATGTGTGGGCCATCCAGTCTGGATTGTATTGACAAGCAATGATAAAGTGTCACTGACCGTTTCGACTTTAAGTTGCTTACGTTTCAGGCACAACTGATAGGAATGCCAGATCTGCTGGTGTTTTTTGAGAATTGCGCGAGATAGAATGTTAGCCAAGAACAATTATTCAGGCTTATTCGGTTTCCACAGCGGCATGTTTCCCGTAGATGAAGTCTTGGAACTTAGTACAAGCGAAGACAATGGCGAAAAATCCTTTCTCAATCTGAGCTTATGCTTGTTGAGTTTTCCTCATTGTGCGAGGACTGATTGAACTTCATGCTGATGGTGGATTTGATTCTCCCTCAGGCAGCTTGATGAGTGGTCTCTCATGTCCAGTGTAGGAGTTCACGTGGATGAGCTGCCATGTCGCTCATTTTTGGGATGAATTTTGCGAGATACTTCACCGTACCCAGGGACCGGTGCAGTACCTTAATGTCATTCGGTCTAGTCATGTCTGGGATCGCGCGAACCCTCTCAGGATCCGGGTTAAGGCCGTTACCTGGGAGTTACAACACATATAAGGGAAGTGGGAAGAGGTGCCGACATACTGACTGCGTCACATGACTTCACAGAATAGTCTTCCGGTTAACCTATTCTAAAGCACATACCAAGAATCTAACGATTCGTGATATGTGTTGTATCTCAGGTACGCTTTTATTGTACCTGTTCATGTGGCAACTTGGATGATATGACCACACGGCCCCTAGCACCGGCATAAGCGGTATTAGATACAAATCTAGAGAGCTATGATGGAAATGCTCTGACAACTCGTATACTGGTAATTGGTGAGCTGTTTCGCTGTGACAACTCGTACATTGGAGATTGGTGAGCTGTATCGTCGTCAGATGTAAATGACGGCATTTAACACAAAGACTAGTCTGTAAGGCCCGATGTCGACCCAGCATCAACTTCCCACAAATGCCAACATATATCAAAGACCAAAAGGTCTGTACAGGGGGCGGGCCTCGGGGACGAAACGTCCACCAGCAGAATCTCGCCATATACAGGAAAAAATTACAACACATATAAGGGAAGTGGGAAGAGGTGCCGACATACTGACTGCGTCACATGACTTCACAGAATAGTCTTCTGGTTAACCTATTCTAAAGCACATACCAAGAATCTAACGATTCGTGATATGTGTTGTATCTCAGGTACGCTTTTATTGTACCTGTTCATGTGGCAACTTGGATGATATGACCACACGGCCCCTAGCACCGGCATAAGCGGTATTAGATACAAATCTAGAGAGCTATGATGGAAATGCTCTGACAACTCGTATACTGGTAATTGGTGAGCTGTTTCGCTGTGACAACTCGTACATTGGAGATTGGTGAGCTGTATCGTCGCCAGATGTAAATGACGGCATTTAACACAAAAGACTAGTCTGTAAGGCCCGATGTCGACCCAGCATCAACTTCCCACAAATGCCAACATATATCAAAGACCAAAAGGTCTGTACAGGGGGCGGGCCTCGGGGACGAAACGTCCACCAGCAGAATCTCGCCATATACAGGAAAAATTACAACACATATAAGGGAAGTGGGAAGAGGTGCCGACATACTGACTGCGTCACATGACTTCACAGAATAGTCTTCCGGTTAACCTATTCTAAAGCACATACCAAGAATCTAACGATTCGTGATATGTGTTGTATCTCAGGTACGCTTTTATTGTACCTGTTCATGTGGCAACTTGGATGATATGACCACACGGCCCCTAGCACCGGCATAAGCGGTATTAGATACAAATCTAGAGAGCTATGATGGAAATGCTCTGACAACTCGTATACTGGTAATTGGTGAGCTGTTTCGCTGTGACAACTCGTATATTGAAGATTGGTGAGCTGTATCGTCGCCAGATGTAAATGACGGCATTTAACACAAAAGACTAGTCTGTAAGGCCCGATGTCGACCAACATGGTTGATTTCGCTCGAGTTCAACGCGCAGGTTCGTAGCTTCAGTTGATTATCTTCTTCTCGAGCTCTATCGAGGACTCTGATAACATTTTCATCATGTTCGCGTTCAGTTTCATCAATCACTAGAATATCATCTGTGACAACTTCGCAGAAGAGACCCCTAAACAAGTGATCCATAAATTTACGAAAGATTTGAAAAGAGTTGAATTGGTGTTTCTCCATGGTAAAGCTAGTTTATGAGTTACAAATTGCTGTGAATTCTGCTTTTAATACCCGAGGTTGTTCACGAGATTCAACGTTCTATGGCTTCACTACCGAGAACATTGAGCAGAATGTACGAGTTTGTTTAAATATTGCAGCTGCGACAAAAAACGAAATTGATTTTGTTTTTGTTCAAATCTGCGCAATGTTTAGCCACGTTGCCGCCAAATAGCAATGGATCCGGCTTATGAAAGTATGGATCATACATAGTTTGTATCAAATGTTCGTACCTTTAGCAAACAGTTCAATGTACCCACGATCTCACAGTTTTTGCCCGCCACGTACGTTGACGGATGTCCAATTTCCGTCGCGGAAAAGTTCACAAAAGTTCGCTGTGATAGAATTCAGAAATGGTGTCAAGAAAATGGCATCAAATTCTCCTGAGCTAAGACAAATTTCCTGTCTGCTGTACATTATTCTGGTTCGATAGGTTTATGGAAGACAACTTAACCGTCAGTTATGATACCATGTAGATGTGTCCACACATCAGGAAGTTCAAGTAAATCAAAAAGGAAGTCAGACTCGTTACAAGACGAGCATGTGAATGTAGGCATTACAAAAGACATTCGTATTCCGGTCTAGGCTCATTAACACAAACAACCCAAGATGAGGCTCACAACGGGAGCGTCACACTACCTGTACATTTAGCATATATCACCTTTACCCACAACCCTTCACTCTCCTTTATAAACAATACAGACACACCGTAATACATGTAACGAAATTATAACAGCTTTGATAAAAAAACAGGGTCATATTTAGTTCCCCATCAAAGTATGAAATTTCTCTATTGGTTGCATTCTAGTAGATATTAATGAACAGACAAACATCTTCTGTATGAAAATCTCAACTGCATGTTAGTCAGACTTCAACGTGTACGTCTTGATCTTTCCGCTTGTAACTTCTGTGGATCCCTTTGTTTGACTCATAAATGTTCACATTATCACACAGGCTTCTGATCATTTGGCTTGGTATCCACACCTCACTGCAAACCTCACTATCCCTGACATCTTCATCCTCCTAACCACAATCTTCCTCCATCTCGTCGAGGAGTGACGTGTAATGGTTTGAGGTTTTCTCGTTCTCTTTTGTGGTTTTCTCGTTTCCCCAGGCGGAGTCTATCTTCTGATGACCGGTGTCATTTGTTTTTTTCCTTTGATGGCCTTGCCATTAGGACCTACAGTCCTACAGCTTGTAATTCCTTGCGTCTACTGTTCTACTTTGAGGCTCTCCAGCTGACAGACATTTTTCTGTCTGAGAGCCACTGCATAAAGCTCTTTTCGAACTTCTGTGAGGGGAACAGGACGAGGACCCATTTCTTTCATTGTTAGTCACGGTATCTCTAGGTACCTTTTTGGTCTTTGGATAGTTTTTTTTAAGTGCCCTTCCTGATGACAAATTAGGCATTTATATTTTAAAGGACACTTCGCAGGTGATTTTCTGATCCACAAGTATAACATGTTTTCACTTGACTTTTATACCAAACAGGTAGCCTCATACCTTCAACTAAAATAAAAGAAGGAAGACTACGTTTGAAACTCGACATCCAGATTCTTCGAACTCGTGTCTCAAACTCTCCATCAAACGAATATAACTTTTCTATAGATAGAACATCACCATAGAACTCAAATGCAGTTCTAATCGCAGTGTTTGGGAAGTCGCATGGACCTTTCATCCTAACAAGCAATTTCATTGGTTCTATTTCCTCAAAATCACCACGTTGATCTCCAACGCGAATGCCTTCCAGCATTAGGCGAATTTTAGGAATTTCATTTGCTAGTGTGACGTTCCACAGGGTACTTGGTACCTGTACCAGACCTGTAAGGACTGACCGTCCTGATCCAACAGTGTCTTTCAATGCGTGGTATATATCAATCGCATTAGCGTTCTTTAAGCCTAGGAGTTTTAGGCTCAGTGGTCTATCAAACTTTCTAAACGCCATAGTAAAAAAAAAATATTCAAAGTCCCACTAGGGAGTCTCACTACAACTAAAAAGAATGACACGCACACACCTCATCAGCGTGCTCTCCCACAGAGTACACATTGACTACCCCTTCCCCGCCCCCGAGGGAGCCTCACCCCAAAGGTATATACTACAACCATTGTCACTGAACAATACACTCTAGGCAAAACAATAGCCCAGCTCTAGGTTTTGCAAGTTGCTTGGCAACACCGAGGAACAAAAGAACAGAGAACAAAGACTAGCGCACACTTGTACACTCAGGGCTAAGCATACAACGCACAGCTGTATACCTTCACTATGGTATATGTATTCAGCCCACCTCCATATACACAAATATTATGTGCAAATCGGCCTAAGCCAAACCGAACGAAAAACGAACCAACTTCTAACTAAACCAAACCAACAAGGATATATATACACCAGCAGAATACGAAACATTTACAGACAGCGAACACACAGAGAAAAGAAGAGACAGAAAAAAATCCGCCGACCCTCTCAGTGACAAAGACCGAGAAGGCAGCGATGGCAGACCTCTGCACTCTCAAACCGGGCCAAATCGAAAAACGCCCTGAACAGCAAAAAAAAAGAGAAATAATTCCAAAATTGTTCACAAAATATATTACACAAAAATTAGAGCTAAGATCGGCTGAATTCCGCAGAATTAGACAAATTTCTCAGAGCGAAGTGTAAACACGTCCGACTTCTAATCTCTCTACATTCGGGCTCCCTCTTTATCCATATGACGAAGTGTGTGTGTCTATGGAAGATAATTAGCCCAGTTTAAAGACTATGCTATTCCATGGTTACGTATCATTTATATGTCCGCTACGGACTACGATACATTGTTGCACAACAGTTTGCCCTCGCTACAAATGACGAAACTAACATCGATTTTCCTCAAGAAGATATGTAGGCCTACTCACCCATTGTCAGAGTATGTAAGCTCCTAGACTGTGGGTGTAACACTCTCTGACTGCATTGGGGCGAAAAGTCTGCGCGCAGGTCCGTTCGGTTTCTATTGATTTTAATCAACAAACATGTCCCGTAAGCTGTGACATACCGAGCCCACTCCGCTCTGTTTAGTAATGGACAATACTGATTGACCGTTAGCCAGGCGCACAAAAGATGCGCGCCGCGTTTGTTATTCCTATGCAAGAAGACGGTATATCTAACAGTAAGAGGTAGGAAATTTGATGCCATGATAATGTAAGATATTATGATAGGGTACTCCGGTTTATTCTAAATAGTCTTGTGGTCATCCAACTCTACCACGTGAGAACATACAAGGTATGTGAGAAGAGTACCAATAAAACATACACAACACTTTAATGTGTTGCTGTCCACTGGGTTTTGCTTTATAGATAGATAACATATTTACTGGGGCAATAAAGATAATGTGAAAGCAGATGCCAGAAGAAGATATAGAGACGTAAATTATTAAGGAGCTAGGAAAACTAGCTTATCAGAACATTTTCCCGACAAATCCGGTTATTTGCATCAGGGCGTTGGGAAGGACGATGTATTTTATTTGAGTAATAGTAATCCTTGGCAAGTTATCATTCCACTCAACCCGATTTGTTCCCAAGGGGGATATTCCCAAACATTGGATAATATAACGGAAATGGTTTCATTGTGTTCATGCTACAATCCAGTGATAATGCAATAAGATACGCAGCAATGAAGGTTGTAAGAGCGCTGCCATTTTATCTTACCATTCCAAGTCAACCGAACGATTTGATTACGGTTGAAATACCGTTTCATTTGTAAAACAAATCTTACATATCTTGAGATCTATATTAATGGAAAAACGGATGTCCTGGGGCCGAGTCCACTAAGGACGGGATTTGGAAGTGTTATTCCGGATTTCAGTCTAAAGTTTGTCCTTTGTATGATGACATTCAACGAGGAAGAATCTGGACTAATTCGTCGACGCGCATGTGCATGCACTGTTTTCAAACTTTGTTGTTCGTTACACGAATTTTCAGTGGCTTATTCTGACATTCTCCTCGCAGTTTTACTCGAATATGATTTTTTGACCTCCCATGTGGGCTGAAATCCCTGTGTGAAACTGTGCTTATGGGCATACAGCGGTCTTTCTCCAAAGGATTGTTCCGTCCGCCACCAAACTTCGCCGTCCTGAAATACTCGCTTTCATTTTCGATTTTACTCCTATATTCTTGATCGAAAAGCTATAAACCTTCGGGCAAAGAGCGCTCTCACGAGAATCGGTTCCCGATCATTTATCGTACTCAATGTGCCGAGGTGTAGTAGTAATTATAGAGATTTCGAGGGCTGTTTGATATATGGCTCAGGTACAATATCTATAATAAAATCCGAGATATCTGCACTGATGACGTCATAGTGACCTCATTTTTCCAGAAGACGTTATCGTCGATTTTTCGAATTGCTTCATTTATGCGATTTTCTTCGCAAAAACTGCATGATAAATTATTGAAAAAATAATCGAATGCGAAATAAAATATTTTTTAAACATTTCAAGGAAAGATGACGAAACGAAACATTTTTCTGGTACCCCACATGGTCACCGTTTTGAATTTACCCGTGATACTCTGCTCGGTGGATTATGCATAAATGAGCTCAAAATGAAATTCACAGGCCTGGTAAGGTTTATGTGATTGAATGCATCTGTCGCTGTTTTTCTCAATCGAAGCATTATTGAAGCGTGATACTGTTTTTATTCGCGAACATTTTTCTTGTTGAAGAATGATGCAAACATCGGAAAAAAAATCATTCGTACCGAGCAATCGTGGATCGATCGTTCATTTCCAGAAGTAACCATGCTGCCACGCCATCGTAAACCCTGGCTTCTTGAGCGATTGACAAAACGTCAATATTTTGAGACGCTCCCTAATCATAATGATAATGAAGAAGTACGGATGAGAAGTGATGGGCTTCTTCATGAAACCAATATTTTTTTACGAGTATTGCCAGTGGATGATATTTGTAAATTAACCGAAAGGCTGACTTTTCCTTCCAAGCAGCACGCGATCAACGAAAGACTCGGACTGTTATGTCAGGAAAATTGTGCCTCGAATCACTATGATCATTGGAACGAAAACCCAATGACGTGAACCCCTTTTATGTTTTACTTCGCATTTTGCATGCGTGGACAAATGAGTGAGAGAGTAATGGCTCACAGGTCCGAACGAAGATTCTACTGATGTAGAGTTAGATGAGGCTTACATCATAACATATTTCGACAGGCTAATCATCGCCTACATGAACACCCCTGCTTCAAATAGCTAGTCAAGTGGAAATGTACCTTACGGAATAAGACCGTGCAACGCAGAGAACATCATAGCTGGACCCAGCAACGAAAAATTCCCCATTCGATGCTCCGTTATCTGTACATCAACATGAAAATGCATGTGATCTTCGCTATAACCTATTCGCTTGCCTAGCATCCTTGAAGAAAAAACAAGCATGGCTTGTGTGCTGCTGAATACATGTTCATTTTCAGAAGCAATTGAAACATAGCATTAGTTTAACCCTATCTGGCCTGGGCTTTTTGGGACCTGCCTAGGCCGGGGGGGGGGGGCGAAATGGCACCCCTGATTATTTTTCTTACCCCTTGAGCTAGGGGGCTGAAACCACAATATACCTTTGGGTTAAGCTCTACCAGAAAAAGTGAAAAAATATCCAAGATAGCCGCTTTGATGACGCCACAGTGACGTCATTTCAAAAACGGCATTTTTGTCGATTTTTCGGTCAGATTTCCCAATTTTTTTATTTATGTGATTTTTTTCGCAAAAAACGCATGATAAATTAGTAAATATTAATGTGAAGTGACATAAAATAGCTTTTGCCCACTTTTCATCGCGGAAAAGCAGGAATTTTGAAGAAATATGACGAAAACATCACTTTTCTGGCACACCACGTGGCCGCCATCTTGACTTTATCCATGATGCTCTGCTAAAAAATAGGCAAATAGGCTCAAACAACTGGATTATGATAAACTATAAAGTCAAGGAGTTTCAGCTCTTCATGTGTTGTCGTTCCGGAGATAGCGCGAAGAGATTAGTAGGGGAGCCAATGCCCCCCCACGAGGCCTCGTAGGGATAAGGCACACGACAGTTCTGTTTGTTTTTTGTTTTTTTTAATATGGACTCCAACATTTCCCTCCACAGTTTCTTCAACTTCCTAGAAAAATCATGTAAAAAATAGATGTGGTCTGATTCAGCCCAATTTTGAGAAAATCAAACACCGGGTGACATTATACCCAGTCTTCAAAAGTTGTACCGTCTAAGGTAGGACGCATTGTTTATTCTCAATCAAAACAGAACAATCACTGGACTGAACCGTTGAGGGTAAACAACGCATCTGCAATAACGTGTGTTCTAATACGGATCGGGGACGAGTCATTACGCCGTTGTTTATTTTTCGCCTGCTTAGATATGAAGTGAACATTAACAGTCCAAAATGAATTGAGAATTAAGGTTTTTCGATTTCTTTCTCAAGATAATGGAATTAATTAGTTTCTGGAAGATTATCAAAATTAACAATATACTGACTGTTTTTCGTCTCTTTTTCATTCTCTCCCGCGTGCCCGGTATCACTTCTCAGAATTAACTACATGTAGCATTTAGTTGTATATAGACCATGATTGTTTTTTCACTTTCAAGTGATGCCCGATACGCAGGAGTCTGTACATTGGTAAATGAACAATTTTGGAGTTATATTCTTGAAAAACTACCAGAGATGGTAAGGGGTCACGTCCAATCGATCGAGACGGTTTCTCGATAAACGAGTAAAACCGATAAATATCTCGTTTCGAAGGGTCCCGGTTTATCTCTATCGATTGTTGTCCCGGTTTGCTCCCGGTTTTATCTCGAAGCAGAAGACCATCTCGATCCTCCTCGAAATAACTCCACATGCTTCGAGAATGGAATCGAGATGCCGACAAATGAAAGTTTGAACCATTCGGCAGGCGTAGGTTCCTTATATATGTACTCTGTGGCAGCGAGATTAATCTTAATATTATTTTGTTATTCCGTCTAGAGATGTGTAGTCGCATACTTGCTTTGACAGCGCAATTTCTCTGCACGTGATAAATGGAAAGAAACAAACATCGCCAATTGAAAATGTATAAACTGGCTCAGTTATATACAATTTGAATCACTATATGAGATACATTGAGGAACTGAAATAAATTATGTAAGAATTAGAATAAAATGCCATATGTTTCTCTGAATGTGTATCAGAAAAGGGGATCTTTATCGTCAGAGATGTCATCTGTATTCATAAATAGACTGGATATGAAGACCACAGGAGCGGCTGGTAATTCAATGGAAACCACAGAATAACATAAACATAGCTCGATCGAAGATTTCGAACAAACAACACGCGGTATCGTTTATATTAAAATTAAATGTATGCGTTGGTCTAAAGCGTGATTGCTCTCTGAATTGGGTGGTAATTACTTTCTTTATTTGATTAATTTCCTAGACACATGAAATCGGCAATAAATAGTAAAAGGTGAGTATATTACCAAGCGCCGCCAACAGTGCTGTTTCAGTTTTTTTCTTTCAAAGAAATTAACCCCTCTCAATTCGCGGTTGTTTCAAGCCGACCTTTTCTCACAGACCGACTGTGGCGTGGATTAGTTCCGATTGTCAGTATTTCCGCTAACCATTTCCGGGTGAGCTTATGTCATGAATAAACTTTGTTGATATAATCTCCTTATTTGAACAAGACTGTAATTCTCAGTAAAATAAAATCTGCAATGAATAATACCAAATTATAAAACAAATTACACATCGAGGTTAATACTCCGGTCAGACAAGTAAAATAGCTTTCATTTTTCAGTTGAAAGTTTGGTCCAAAACACTCTATAGAACAATAATAACGTATTCTTCCATATCACTATTATTCAGATAATATCCCGTTGATGTGTCAGTTATTCCCTGACGGATACCAATCAGATACACAATTAATTATCGATGCGAGAGAAGATCATTCAACTATATATTCATAATTTATATATAACAGGAAACATCTGGACATAGATATACCGAATAAACGATGAATAACATGGAAAATACCTTTAAGAAATCTTTTTTCTGGATTCTATTTTGGCCGCGACATGCGTATGCGACGAGCGCCCCCAAAATATGATAAACGCGCAACACACTAATTGCCTGGGAAGTAAAGATAGGACAAATTAACAGCAACAAAACACGGACATATTGAAACCGGGACCCCCTTCGAGATTACCGATCAATTTTGTATCCATCTCGAAAACCGGGACATTTCGATCGAGATAGAACCGGGAGCAAACCGGGAGATGTCGTCAGGGGTCCCGGTTCTGCCCTCCCGGTTTCAGCCGAGAAATTTCTCGATCCATCTCGAAGGCATCGAGAAAGTGACTCGATTAATTGGACGTGACCCCTAAAGTAATAAAACCAAAAATAGGGTAGGGGGGAGATAATGGTTAGCTATAACACAGTACGACACATAACCAGCAAGTGATGTATACCGTCATACTCGCAAACGCCGCAACGTCGGTTTAACCGAGAAAAAATAAATTCGCAATAATCCCTAAGCCTTTATGGCTCTCTCTATAGTTTCGAAAGATTATGATCCTTGTCTATAGGGTAGAGAGTAGATCGTTCCGTTTGCTACATCATAATTCTTCTCAGTAACCTATTTTTATAATATCATTTTGTTTGTCATCCAAGCAGACTTTTGCGGATACAATGGTTGAGAAATCTGTATACAGCCTTGGTGAAATCATGGTTCATTTACGATACGAGAATATAAAAAAAAACGTGTACGTTAACCCCATCTGGCCTGGTTGATTTGGGATGTACTGCAACCTGGGGTGATAGTGCCCCCTATATATTTTCGCTATCCTTAACCCTATCTGGCCTGGGCGATTTGGGGTATACCGCAGCCGGGGGGGGGGGCGGAAAGTGCCCTCCTATATATTTTCATTATCGCTAGGGCTAGAGGGCTGAAACTTACCGCATTATATCTTTGGGCCAAGCTCTGCAAGAAAAGTAAAAAAAATCTTAAAATGGCCACGATGATGACGTCTCTGTGACGTCATTTTCAAAAAAGCATTTTTGGACGATTTTTCGATCAGAATTTTCGAATTTTCTATTTTTGTTTTTTCTTCGCAAAAACTGCATGATAAATCAGTAAATAATAATCTGATCTGAAATAGAATAGGTTTTACCCACTTTTCCATACAGAAAAGCACAAAATTTGAAGAAATATGACGAAATGACGAAAACATAACTTTTCTGGTACCCCCACATGGCCGCCATTTTGAATTTACCCATGATCCTCTGCTCGGGGGGGGGGGTCATGCAAATAGACTAAAACTGACCCCAATATGATAATCACGGAGTTTCAGATCTCAATTTTTTGTCGTTCCGGAGATAGGAGCAAATAACCAACAGGGGGTAGCGGAAAGTGCCCCCCCCCCCTTCCAGGCCAGATAGGGTTACGGCTAGGGTGCTGAAACTCACCACACTAAATCTTTGGTTTAAGTTCTACCAGAAAATGTAAGAAATCCAACATGGCCACCATGGCGACATCATTTTCAAAACATTTATTTTGGACGATTTTGTCGGTCGGATTGTTTTAATGTTTTATTTATGGGTTTTCTTCGCAAAACCTGCGTCATGAATTAGCAAATAATAAACTGATGAGGAATAAAATAGCTTTTGTCCACTTTTCCTCGCAGAAAAGTAGGAATTTTGAAGTAAAATGACTAAAACACCAATTTTCTGATACCCACATGGTCGCCCTTTTCGAATTTTCCCATGATTCTCGAGATATGAAAATAGGGTCAACATGATCCCAGTATGATAAACTACAAAGTCACGGAGTGTCAACTCCCAAAATTTGTGTCTTCCCGGAGATAAGAGCGAAAAATCAAGCGGAGTGTGGTGGCGGAAAGTGCCCCCCTCAAGGCCAGGTAGGGTTAACCCTTAATTTAGCTTTGCGGAAGAGGGAACACAAGACAATGTATCTGGATATAATCGCTCGGACAGAAATTGGGCCCAACTTGCCCATTTCTCTGCATTCGAAATGGTTTTCTATGAAAGTTGAGGCAATTTTGGAGGGGTATGTTTAAGTTTTTAATAAAATATCTGTCTTATAACTTGAACTAATGGATTAGTCATGCAGCTTCAAAAAATTGAGATTGAAGATTTTTCGGATATTAAAGGCAGAAAATGGATCCATTGAGTACACACCAATTGATACATCTGAGGAAATAGATTCTATTCCCAGGAGAACTCTTGCGTTATCAATTTATTAATTTGCAAGGTTCTCCCCTGAGTGTTTTATTCATTAGAACAATACGTCTACCGTACCTCTTCACCATGAGAACAAATTCTGCTGAACACTGGAACCATGCTACATTAACAACTCTCTTTCCCACATCTTCCAGTAATGGCTAAGTGAATTTTAATGTTTTGTCGCGTACTCACAGCACAAAAATTCAGAAACATTTTAAATGCATGTGAACTTCCATTTCAGTCTTTCAAGATAACATCTAGACTAATATTAGAATCGAGTAATCTGGAACTTGAATCCGAATGTAAATGCCGTGAATGCTTTCAAGAACCAGATTCCTTGGTTGATAACAGATTGCCAACGTCACCAATAAGTGTTCAGTGCCTTGTCCATACCGATATTCAACTCATGTTTGTGTGCACGAATGTCAAGTTACATATTTGACTTCCTCTGGTACTTTAACTGTGTATAAACTTGGGCATAATTCTTCTTATGACCGGGTATAATGTAAGCAAAGTAAGATGCACATACCGCGGCTCTGATCTTTATATCTTAGTATTGAAGTATTTCCTTATTATTTTCATTTTTGTTACTTTCGTTCACTTTACATACCGATCTTTATACACACTCCGTTGATGCGGATTATAATATCTCCCAAGCGATTTTTTTTGAACGACGAGGGGTAGTGATAACTGTATCTATGGAATTATCTTGCCAAGGAAACTGACTACCTCTATGTGGGTTATGGAATACAGTTGGACGGACAGTTTAAGATATCGCCAGGGCAAAATACGCATTGGCGCTTCGGCTGCATTTCTGGTGGAGAGACTTTATATATTGCATTCGCGCAATATTTTGAGACAAATTTGTTCCCTAAAATAACAAGTATACATGTGTATGCTTTAGTGGAAATTTTTTCAATGCAATCTTGTATTAGCAGTAGCTATCATTCTAGCCGTTAAGCACTTAAAATAGGCAAGATTGTGCGCTTAGTGTGAAAAACTGTACTTTTATTCTACATCAGAATCTTTATATTTTCTGATTTAGTGTCAATTTATCAGTGCACCCTCATGGCTCATTCAGATTGATAGTGGCTGACACTTAACAGAGGCTTTCTGGACATAATTTTACACATGTGTGTCTAACCATGAGTAATTATACCGTAATATGTTCACCATAATGTACGACTATCACTTGGCAAGCATTAAGTCGATAGCCTGTGTCCTGTTGAATTTCACGAGGGAACAATCAGCCTTTTTCGCTGTAACTTTACTGGCGCCTCCGGTACATTTCCTTGTTATTTCTCTCTGTTACTGTACCAGGTATTTGCAAATGGCACCAACACTGTTCCCGTACGTCTGGAGAGAACTACGTATTGCTGGTATGAATTAAAAGTTTATGTATTGTCATTTGTGCTAAACACTTAACCTCCCCCCTTTACTTGACCAAAATGCTCCGCAAAGGAATACACCACGTGGAAACTTGTCATTTCAGGTCACAAATTTACAAGGACAAATGCACACACGTGCTTCTGATAATCAAACCCATACTTACGGATTTATTTCAATTTACAGACGTAAGGTGAAAATGTCGACAGAATCAACCATCACGGACTATTCTGATGACATCATAGCGACGGGCACGTTTGAATGATTCCGTAACAGAGTTTTCCAACGAATGTGTGACGTTTTCTCAGAAAAACTCCTTTGTAGGTGACGATAATAAATACATTTTTTTCAGATCTGTCTTGAAGTTCACATATTGAAAAATTAACCTCGAAATATTACGACAGTCAGTTGCATAAAAAATGGATTTGGGGTTGATACAAATGTACTCCCTGGCCTATTTTGTTATCTTGGGGGCATTTGTGAAGGAGTATTTTCACTTGTAGAAAAAATATGACATTTTTCCCCACCTCTTGCTTATCGCTCCAATCTCAAGCAAATACCAATCCAGATTCAAACCTCTTAGTTTGAATACGTTGTCTTGGATGTAGGTCGGTGGTACATTTTCTGAAGGAGATCATATTTGTCGTATGTCCCAACAAATACCAGGTTGGCCAAGGAGCACATTTGAACGATCATAAACACATTTTATGCTAATGCATATAGGAATATATTGCAAGTTGATTTTTCAGCTTGTATAACTCACGAATTTGGATTAAAAAATCAGCTTGAAAAAATTCACACAATACACATCTTTTCCTGAGTGTGTAAACGTCATTTCTGTAGTTTGAAAACTTTCCCATTACTATCCGATGTGTAATTATTTCGATTTCCTCGAGACAGGAAACGTCTAACCCTGCAGAAATATAAAAAAAAATCGTATTATATTCAATCCTGTTCGTCTTTTCTTTGTTCGCTGCACAATGATACAAAAGTTAACAATCCCAAGGAACCTTACAGTGTAATTCACGGGCGCGGGTAAAGTATCCATGCGGACAGCAAGCAATATTGAGTAGCCGGATATAGAAATAATGAACTGGGAGATATTATTACATAACTAATAACTATATTAAATGTCATCTCATTTGTTACAAGCGATTCCACCAGCGCGTAATAAGCAGAATTGGACCGTATCAGACCAAATCAGTTTATCGCCGAATATAAGTAAATACGATACTATTGCTAAATATATAAAAAAAAATAGTACAGCTAGGGATTTACGTTGGTATTAAGTTTGCTATATAAAGTAAATAAGAAGTCCTAATGATTGTTTGACCTTATTCTGTTCGTTTGAGACTTCCTGTTCACGAAAACCCATAATATCATGTTCATCCACATGTTCGGACAGACCTTACATCTCGTCTAAAAAACCTCTAACTGCTGCCTAGAGAACATGTCATTCAGATTTAGCTAGAATGGGTTGCATAGTTCGTTGGGGTAACATTTCAAAACATATATCATCGGCACAGATACTTTTTGCACATATTTTTTTCTGTGTGATGGCAACACCAAATCACACAGCTGAGCTCTTTGTCTCAAAATTTAAGCCATTGGTCATCGAACTAAACATTTTGTTGTTGTAATCTGGCGACGTTGTTGTTGTTGTTCAGATGTTACGCTTAAATCATATGTGACACTGACACTGGTGTGCCACATGCAGGGGAATTCGTGCCTTGTGACTTCACGAGCTGTTTTTCCTGTAAGTTTATTCGATTATTTTGTTATTCATGTATCCTTTGCATAGTTCGCTTTGGTTTTCATACGGAGTGCGTTCGGTAGAATTTGAAAAATCAATAGGGGCCTACTGATTTCTATCTGGTCTAATAATATTTTACCTTCGCCGTCGGAGGCCTATCGGTATCGTATTATATTTCTGAATTGATCCGGAGGTAATAAAACAAACTGGGCGCAGCACGAGTTTTTTTTCGGCTCCAACTTACCATACCATTGTTAATTGGTTGCTTGGGCTGATCTGTATATGTTTGTTAATTTAGCTTCTCGGTTATTCCTTTACATGAGTCACGATTGAATCGTTTGAATGAAGTTGAAAAAAGCCAACCTCTACTAAGTTCTGTTAATTTTCAGTTCCAATTTTATTGTTCCGAACATCGAAGAGTACGAGTTTATTCTGCCCAGCATCGACGAGTATTTTGCGAAACGATATAACGTGCACACATGCACAGATCAGCCTTATACTGATATGATTAACTCGCATGAGATTGACCTCTATGCTGCACACCACAGTCCACGGACTGAGTCGAATCAGCCTTTCGCTATGTGACTGAAAATCTCATTCACATATACATGTATTTGCAGTGTTGTCTGAACTACCATGGAGTTATATCTTGGACACAGAGTTGAACTAACTTGAAGTTAATCTACCTTGGAGTTGAACTATATTGGACTGAATTTCTTTGTATATTTGTGCTGTATTCTGAACTATTTTCCAACTGATATCTTGGAGTTGAACTGTCGCGACGTTGAACTATCTTGGACTTTAACTATCTTGGAGGTGAATTATCTTAGAGTTGAGATTTTTCGACAATTAAACATGTTTCGCAACTTGATTAACCCTATCTGGTTTGGGCTTTTTGGGGCGTATCCTGGCCTGGGGGGAATTATTTTTCTTACCCCTTGAGCTAGGGGGCTGAAACTTACCACACTATACCCTTGGGTCAAGCTCTACCAAAAATGTAAAAAAAAAAATCCAAGATGGCCGCTTCGATGACGTCACAGTGACGTCATTTTCAAAAACGGTATTTTTTGGTCGATTTTTCGGTCAATTTTTCGATTTTTTTATTAATGCTTTTTTCTCCGCAAAACTGCATGATAAATTAGTAAATATTAATGTGATATGAAATAAAATAGCTTTTGTCCGCTTTTCACCACGAAAAAGCAGAAATTTCGAAGAAATATGAGGAAAAAACTCTTTTCTGGTACCCCACGTGGTCGTCATCTTGAATTTACCCATGATCTTCTGCTCGCGAGGTTATGCAAATAGGCTCAAAATGGCCCCAATATGATAAACGATAAAGTCACTGAGTTTCTCCATTTTTTGTCTTTCCGGAGATAGCGCAGAAAGTTTGGTAGGGGGCCATTTTGCCCCTCCCCCCACCCCCCAGGCCAGGTAGGGTTAAAGTAAGTCTTTGTACTTCAATGTGGTATCATTTCAGCATTTACATTTCTAGCCCATCTCTAAGACTGATATTGTCTTACTAATAAGGCACTCCGGTTATAGATGTGGGCGACGGATGACCCCTGAGTATAGCTATGTACTGACATTTTCTATTTGCGGCGATTTCTGAACATACATTTATAATAAGAAATACGTCACTTTCAAACATAAACCGAAAATTATGTTTTGTTTAATCTGTCAAAGTTTGAAACTTCACTTGTTGCTCAATTTCAATGTGGTGTTTTGCCCTTAAGAATTGAGGTCGACAGATACCGTGGAGAAAATGTTAATGATAGAATTTGTTCATTATGTGGCGCTAATCAAATTGAGAATGAAGAGCATTTTGTGTTTACTGTTCAATTTATGAAGATGAAAAACTAGATTTGTTCAAAGAAGTAGTTTTTGAAAATAATATATCAAATGCTGATAAGCTGAAATACCTTTTTGAAAATTATACAAGGAAATTGTCATTTTATCCGGAATGTTTTTGTCAACAGGAGTTCTGTTTTGTATCCATACCGAGCCACGTGATTCAATATTTATTATTTGTTTAAAGTGGCTGGTAAGGCAGTATCGGCTGTGTGGTGCTGTATACATGTTTGGTATATTTGTCTAGTTATGTACTTGCTACTATAAATAATAAAGAACAATTCTATACTACACTATACTATACTATAGTTCTCCATAAGATTGTACACCCAATATTATTTACACAAGACAACTATATACTAATTGATCATACAGTTTGTTTTTCGTAGAAAAGTTAGGAAATAAAAGCAAAATAAATATATAAAAATAACAGAAAAATCGTCAAAAAGAATGTTTTTCCTTTCTAATTTATGGCCATCTTGGGTTATTTACATGTTGTGGTAGAGTGTGATCCATACATGTAATCTGGAAAGTTTCGATCCCCTATCCCAAGCAGTAACAGCTATTCCATTTCGTTACGTCATGTGGGACTTTTTTTATGATGGGCATATAAATTATAAAACCAAGCTCAGTATCCGACATTTTCGAATGCAGATGCGGCAGTCGCAAATTGTGCTAAACACGTATGATACCAACTGTTTACTCTCATAGTTCACTTTTGAGAACACTCGCTCGGTCCAATAGTCCGTGTCTACAATGCGAATTCCATAAGAGCGCTTCTTTTTTTCAGAAAATAATGTACTTTCAAGTTGGCGGCCGTTTCCTGGATTTGCATAAATTGATGAGTGGGGATATGATTTAATGTCGTACTCAAAGTTATTTCACTAATATGGTGTCAGTTTGGATGGTGGAGGAAGCCGGAGTACCCGGAGAGAACCACCGCATAGATTGATTGAAAAACATTGTTTGCATTTCATTGTATGTTGTCAGCCAATGATCATCCAAACATAGATCATTTGGAAACTGAAAATATATTAAAATTTGATTCCATAATTTGATGCCTCGCTCTGCAAACATTGAGTCAAGTAACATCATTTCTACCGAGGCTGTATTTTGTCTCATGCTCCTATTCTTAGTGTAATTTCATTCCACGATTCAAGCAACCCCCTCCTAAAATCTAACATTATATGACCTTGACAAAAAATTTTCGCATCGACTACACCGCTAAGTAATGATTTTAGAATATAGTCCGCTTGAACTTGACATGGCTCAGCATACAAACTCCATATGATACCGACTGTGCTGTTCATAATGGGTATACTCCTTATCAAATATCCCAGTGTGGAACGGGTTAAATAAACTCAATATAAATTATTATTATACCTCACTGTGTTATTTTAATTGGTTGAGACACCATCACGTGATATCTCGCAATTCTCGATGTCTTATGAAAAAGCAGCTCGTCAATGTGATGTCCTACGATCTCGCGACGATATCACACGATCACGCGCTGACGTCACACGGCAGAGGCAATGTCACACGGTCTCGCGCAGTTATCGCCCGTGAACAGACTCTTTCGTACCATTGTCGTCTGCTGTGCTGTCCTTCCGCTATGATCACGATGGCGTGTACAGACGGAAAGCGTTTAACGTTACGTTTTCGCTGCCTTGGTTTTTCTCTTCGCATTGTACGTCTATTTGTATTGTTTATGGGTTTTTTTCGATATAATAAAACAGATATTCCATGCTGTGAGGTGTGATATCACGATTTGTCAGCTCTCGAAGGTGATGTTCAACTCCGCACTCGTTGAACATCACCTTCTCGAGCTGACAAATCGTGATATCACATCTCACAGTATGCAATATCTGTATAATATCGTATTGCAGTAGTCGGTTTATTTATTTTGAGTTTAGTACACCCCTTATTCATCTGAAATTTTCGCTGACGACTTTGTGTTTCGAGGCAAATGTCTATATAATCATATGAATCGAGCGACATAGACATACATGTACATCGATTGGTGGGCAATCATCATGTCCATGGAAAGCCAGCTCCTAACTGCTATGGAGCCACGTAGAAGCGTATGGTGAATATGGTAGATGAACCATGTCTCATTCTTTATCATATCCCCACATACATGTATGTTTAATCAATAATTACATCGCATTCGTGTGGCGTAGTATCATATGTTTAACCTTCAAACTTGAATCGACGAGACAACAGCTTTTTTCCCGCGCAGCCCATAGGTCTGCGGGGTCTTGTCGTTGCCATGTGCGTCCATTCGCCAGTGAGCGTGTGTTCTTGTCCACTGTATATCTGCAGAAATATGAAGCCATGCCTGACCATATTTTGGTGAGAATTTCCCGCATGGTGGCTGACGAACTGATTAGGTTGGCTGGCTATGATGCTTTTATGATTTTAAATTATTATTTTTTTATTTGTTGATGGCTTATGTGCACTGTTATCTACGTCCGTCCGGTACCCTTGGTTGTATGTTTCATTGTGACGTGTGAATGTTCCCCGTCATCAGGTAGTCCAAACGTAAAACCTCTGTTGCAGGGCAATACAAGATTCACTGATAATTGTTCCTGTTGGGTGGTTAGCCGCGAGGCTAACCCGAAACTGCTCTAAATTAATTCACTTCACAAAGCTTGTTACCTATGGCTCAGGTAGTTTAACTCCTCGGCCAGTAGGCCAGTAAAATGTGTGGAGGTTGAGCAAATTCAAGACGTGACAGGGCCCTTCTAATTATTTTAGGCCGGCATTCAAGAGTATCTTTAATTCGGAAACCTACTTCTTTATTGGAAACTCAATTCCCAGTGGCTTCTCGATTCGCAGATTATTGTGATATATGACCAGACTATGAACGGCGTGTCTGGATAAAGATTGGAGGAACTAAACCCAAGAATGTCTGAGATATTATCTCTCTACCCAATTCTTACGTTTCCGTAAATACACAAATGGTCTGCAACAAGTCTACTATTGGCAAAACACTCTGGGTCTAGTTTTCGACAGTTACCAATCAACGAACTTCATATTGTAGCACATATATTGGCCTCTAATTGCAGCTTAGGTTGGTCTATATCCAAATATTATGTTCCATTATGGTGGTTTGCACCCCGCATATAGATATGCAAGAACAACAACAACAACAAATAGTTTGGAATATCTCGAAATTAACTACCGTACAATGATCAGAGCGAGCTGAAATTTCCTACATATATATTTCAGGCTGTTTTCATGCAATTCTGTCCACAACTAACCCACGTTTTTTGTGATTAGATGCATTTGTGAACTTTCACAATTTCGGTACCAAGTCAGACGTTAAAACAGTGTAAAACAATCTTCAAAATTTATTTTCATTACTATTTTACCAAGGATGGGCATATGTCACGTATCTTATTCTGAACATTCTGCTGTCTCAATTATTTGTTACAACATAATTTATTATTTGTCAACAAACATGTTGAAGGGCCCATTTTCGACCTGAACTAGGCCAATTTTGAACCCGTTTTCGGACCTTGACCTTATTTTCCTGTCGCAAACAAAATAATGATAATGGTAAGCATATGCCAATCAATGTGTTTTCTTGCCAAGAACCTGTTATCACACTTGCTCATTTGCATGATCTTCCCATGCCGCTGATCAAGCTACTGTTTAATGTATGCTGTAATGCCGCCGCTGATCAAGCTACATTTTTCATGTATGCTGTAATGCCTCCGTGGCGAAGTCTATTATATATACGGTACATAAATCATGCAAACTACTATATCCTGTTTGACCGGAAAAAATGGGCTGAGGGATCAACGCACCTTTTAGGTGATTGCCTGGAATTCAGTCTCATTTTCCTTGTCTACACTACCGAAACCTAAAGTTGCTCAACTTGCTTGAAGTAGTACGGTGGCTGTTTAATGCGTATGAGCAAGCGCATCTGACATTGAGGACTTGTAATGCTCGCTCTCTTGAGTTTGCATAAGCATATGCTTTGGCTGAGACGCGATATTGTTGATGTCTGAAACGGAAGCTGTATCATCCGGTTTGGCTGATGGACAAATTATGATCCGTCTGGTCACACAGGGGCTGAATCATTTACTATTCCTAGGCATTCCTTGTCTGAGCGGTATCGGCCATGTCGTGACTAGGAAATGAGTATTTTTAATAATAATCATTGCGTTCCATAAGTTGGCTTGTGTTTGACTTCCCTAGCAGATCGACAGTGCCGGTCTGGTTCGCCGAGAAAGGAATTGTAAATATCAGATGCGTTGATTGAAGCCGACAAACCGTTAGCAGGTTCCAACATAAATTGTGGGTTGAGAACTAAGCAACTCTGAAGCTTAGAACATCCAAACTGACACCGTCGAGAGGAGTTCTTTATCTCAGAAAGGGTCCAAGTAAGGTTTACGATTGAATCATGCGCGGCTGCTTCAAGAGACACTTATCACCCGTGCATGTTGATCACTTCGTCTAGAAAACTTTGGGTTTCCTTTAATCATAGTAATAATTCGCGGCATCTTTATACTCTGTGATATGAGAAACGCCAATGGAATATTGGCATTGGCAGAAGAGAAATTTGTGATACATGTAACCCTTTCTTCTCAGAATTTAGGTGTTGATCTCATCTGTATTTCCCTACTGGTTATCGAAATAGTGCACCAAGGAATATATTGACATATATTCATGATAATGGCATATCCTATTGTCGATATTACATATTCAGTCACGTCGCCAGTTCCGAACCAGTGTCAGTTCCGACCCAACTTTGCTTTTTCTCACAACCAAGATCACGCGAAATCCTAAAACATTTGTTGCATGCGAACAAGTTGATCAACCTTCCAATCATGGCCAAATTATATAATGCATTCATTGGATTTGTTAGGAGATAGCTTTGCAGACCCACTCCATACAGACGTCGGTGCAAGTACAAACGCCATTACCTGCCGCCATGAAAACACAATATCGTCTGCCAGCGTTTCCGATCAAAGTATTGATGTTTTGTTTCCCTCATAAAATTAGCACATGGTACTACATATATGTCATAAATTTATTGACCCCAGTGTCACTCTAAAGGCTACCCGCCCCATCGCTGACATCAACTGACGGAGCCAGTTCCGAACCACCATCATCCATAGATGGCCAATCTGGGTCATACCATGGCCTGTATATTCGTAACTCGAGTGCCGATTAGCAATGCTTTTCTTTAATCTGCTATTCAGAGGTCAGATATATAAATCCCAGCTATTTAGCGTTTTTTTTGGAGTGAGTATAGGCTGATAAGTCATCGGATATATTTCAGTGTCCAATCTTTCTTGCCAATATGATCAGCTCGATCAGCCCTATCACTCTCACCCTCCAACCCGCAATCTTTAAGCCCAAATGTTAACTTATGAAACCAAGACATGCAAAACGAAATGCCCAGATCGGACCCTACTTTTAGGGAAAGATTGACGATTACATTTGCATATATCTGGGGCAAAGGTCAATGTCAAACCGAGGCTGAATCGGAACTGGCAACAGTGGGTCGGAACTGACACCACTCATTAAGAAATATAGTCTTATATTCCCTACAGTTCAGTTCATCTCCAGCTAAGTTACGTTGCTTATACATTCTATAGACAATTGTACTGCGACCCCGAAAACGATTTTGCCAGTCAAACTTTTTTTCTTTTGAAATAGATGAAAATTTCAGTTTGGTGGGTCGGAACTGGCGCTTTTATCTGTACTAAGGATTCTGATTTTTGGCATTCTATTGTCATGATAAAACTGGGCAGTTAACTGGATGTGGTTCTTTAGTCACGGCTACCGATAGATTCGGAAATATTGTTAGCATAACATATAGCAATTGTTTAATCTCAGAAAAA